>CATIWC010000676.1:0-137673 GCA_948472305.1 Vicia faba
ATCGACACACATTTAGTTATAAACTTTCAGATCAAATTATAACTCAACACACAGTTAGCTAATAACTTATAGAACAAAATTAGAACACAACATCCCACCTAATTCATGTTGAAAGTCATTAATCACTATTTTCACTACGCCAAAAATAAGATTGGACAGCACACCTAAGGCAGCGCTTCTTAACAAAAGTGCTGCTAAAAGTGTATTTTAAAAATACGGAAAATTTTGTCCTATACCTTAGACAGCGCTTTCTAAAAAAACACTGCCTAAGGGGGTGAGTATTGTTTGATAAAGCGTTGTTAAAGGGGGTAGGTCCTGAAACGCTGCCTAAAGGGTGAGTTTAGAAAGCGCTTTTCAGAAGCACTACCTTAAGGTGTGGGTTTAAGCAGCGCTTTGTGAAAGTGCTGCTTAAATGGGGTTAATGTGAATTTATAAAACGCTGCTAAAGGGGATAGTTACTGTAGCGCTTTGGAGAAGCGCTTCAGAATACAATATACGCTCAAAATGCTTCCTTTAACGCCATTTTTCATTTGATTCTTGACAAAATCGTTGCATCCTTTCTTTAAGATTCTAATCCTTCTCTCCATTCAAGACTGTTGATCATTTCTTCCATTCACAACCAAGGTTCTCTTATCCTCTAGGTATGATTTTTGATATATTTGATATATTTGATAATGTTGATATATAATGTTATATTTGGTTTAGTTGATAGTGTTGATAGTGTTGATACTGTTGTTGTTGTGAATTCAATGCCAATAACAAAGTATAGAATAAGGGAGGAATATCAAACAAGGAAGAAGAAGAACACAAGAATTGGTTATAACTGCTATTCTTTACTTTCTCTTAGGAAACAAGATTACAAGTTTACAAGAATAACAAATAACCCTCTCACCCTAAATTAGGATTTGGTTGTGTTGCAATGATGAGAGACTAGTATGCTATTTATAATAAAACCTAACATACTAACTAATGGGCATTTTTCCACAAGGCCCATTATACAAGCTAACTTAATAACAAGCTAACTTAACAAATTAGGGTTTAAACACTAAAACCTAATTTTAACAAGCATGTTCGACAAATGCTATACCCTGCTTCGACTACAGCATGTACTTCGATCATACTAGAGTTTGATCCAAAATCCCACAAATCTCCACCTTGGACCTAACTCTACAGCATCAAGAGACACTAACTAGCTTTCTTCATGCAGCTTTATCAACTGCATACAGTGGAAAAACTTGCAACTTGGCAATGTTTTGGTGATCATATCAGCGACATTGTGATCTGTCGAGACCTTTAGCACTTGGACTTCTCCACGCTCGATTACCCCTCTGACGAAATGCAGCCTCACATCTATGTGCTTGGTTCGCTCATGATAGGCTGAGTTCTTCGATAGGTGTATTGCACTTTGACTATCACATTTAACAGTGATACCTTGACTTTGAAGTTTCAGTTCCTTTGCAAAACCTTCAAGCCACAATGCTTCTTTCACAGCTTCAGTTAGGGCAATATATTCTGCTTCAGTAGTTGATAGGGCAACAACCTTCTGAAGAGTTGCTTTCCAACTAATTGTTGTACCAAACATAGTGAAAACATATCCAGAAATAGTTTTTCTGGAATCCATACAGTATGCATAATCAGAGTCAACATAGCCTTCGACAGCTGCTTTACTATCTTCACCAAGGCTCCACCATAAATTAAGACTCTGTTCAGTAGACCCATTTATGTACCTTAGAATCCACTTTAACGCTTGCCAGTGAGCCTTTCCAGGATTCGCCATGTACCTGCTTACAAGACTTACTGCATATGCTATGTCGGGTCTAGTACAGACCATAGCATACATCAACGAACCAACTATATTAGCATATGCGGACGCTGTTCATATAGGTTCTTTCAATATCAGTACTTGGACAATTGATCAATGCTCAGCTTGAATTGAGGGGTTTTGTTGGAGTCACGACAGGCTTTGAATTCGACATACCAAACTTGTCGAGAATCTTTCGTAGGTATGCCTCTTGAGATAAGCATAGTTTCGACTGCTTTCTATCTCTTCGAATGTCATTTCCAAGGATCTAGATGCAGCTCCCAGATCCTTCATGTCAAACTCCTTGTTGAGTTCAGCCTTCTCCCTTATTACATCTTCGACATTGTTGCTTGCTATCAGGATATCATCAACATAGAGCAACAAAATAACAAATGAATTTTCAGGTCGAATCTGGAGTAAACACAATGGTCGAAACTGACTTCTAATGAAACCTATGTGTTCCATGAACTTGTCGAATCTCTTATTCCACTGTCGAGGAGATTGTTTAAGTCCATATAAAGATTTCTTCAGTTTGCACACATAATCTTCTTTCCCCTTTTCGACATACCCTTCAGGTTGCCCTCATCAGGATTGTTTCATCTAAGTCACCATACAAGAACGCAGTCTTCACATCCATTTGTTCCAGTTCAAGGTCGAACTGAGCCACCATGGCAAGCAACATTCAGATGGATCTGTGCTTCACAACAGGGGAAAATACATCATTGAAGTCGACACCTTCTTTCTGAGTGAAACCCCTTGCAACTAATCTTGCCTTGTACCTCTTCGACATTACTCCTTCAATTCCTTCCTTAACTTTGAAAAATCCACTTACAACTGACTAACCTTGCCCCAACAGGTTTCTTGATTAGTTCCCAAGTGTGATTATCATGAAGAGATTTCATCTCATCATGCATGGCCTTTAGCCATTCAGTCTTCATTCGACTCCTTATAACTTCCTTATAATCTCTAGGTTCTTCGTCTAGAACTTCACTTGCAGAGATTAAGGCATAAGCTACAAGATCTGCATATCCAAGTCTCTGAGGTGGGTTTTATGACTCTTCTTTGCCTATCTCTCGACAATAGGTAGTCATCAACAGTTTCCTCAATAACATCAGAATCTTCTGTTTCTTCTTCGACTTCATCTGGGATACGCATTTCAGCATCAACATGCTCACCTCAACAGGAATCTCTACCTGTTCCAGCTCTTCGTCAACATCATCAGTTTTCTTGAAAGCCATTTCAGTTTCATTGAAAACCACATCTCGACTGGTGATACAACCTCCTGTGACCTGGCTCTAGGCACCATAGCCTATAAGCTTTCACTCCTTCAGGGTATCCCATAAACATGCATTTCAGAGCTCTAGGTTCGACCTTGTCTTGCCTAATGTGAGCATAGGCTACACAGCCAAATACTCTTAGTTTGTCGAGATCTGGTGGATGTCCCGACCACACTTCATCGGGTGTCTTCATATCTAACGCTGTCGAAGGACATCTGTTTATCAGATATGCTGCTGTCGAAACAGCCTCAGCCCAAAACACCTTCTTTAATCCCGCACTAGTTAACATGCATCTAACTTTCTCCAAAATAGTTTGATTAAACCTTTCAGCCAAACCATTTTGTTGTGGAGTACCTGCGGTAGTTTCTATGCCTTGCAATACCAGAGGCAACACAAAAACTGGTCGAACGCCTCATTGCAAAACTCAAGGCCATTGTCGGTTCTCAACCTCTTTACCTTTCTGCCAGTTTGATTTTCGACAAGAGTCTTCCAACTTTTGAAATTCTCCAAAAGTTTCATCTTAGTCTTCTGATGAATACCCATAATTTTTCTGGAATAGTCATCTACTATGGATAGAAAATACTTTGCTCCTGAATGTGATGGACACCTTGCAGGCCCCCAAAGATCAGCATGGATGTAATCAAGGGATCTGTGTGTTCTTTGTTTGCCTTTGTTGAACTTCATTCTACAGGGACTTTCCAAGTACACAGGGTTCACAAAACTTCAGCTTTTTGACTTTATCTCCACCAAGCAGATTTTGTTTCCCTAATTCGACCAGACCCCTTTCACTGACATGGCCCAATCTCATGTGCCAAATTTCTGTCTTCGACAAAGGTTTAGTGGATGCAACATTTGTCGAACCACTTACAACTTCAGCCTCAAGGGTATACAAGCCTTGTTTCCTTCACGCCTCTCCAGACTTCCTTCGACCCTTTCATGACTCTCAGGATACTTTTCTCTCCTTGAAACACATATCCTTTCTTGTCGAATTCACCAAGAGAAATCAAATTTCTCTTCAAATCAGGTACATACCTGACTTCAGTCAACAATCTTATTGACTCATCATGGAGCTTGAATCTCACAGATCCAACGCCTGCAATCTTGCAAGCTTTGTTGTTTCCCAGCAATACAGATCCACCATCTTGATCACATAATTCCTCGAACAAGTCTTTGTTTGGAGTCATGTGCCAAGTGCATCCAGAATCCATAATCCACTCCTTCGACGAGTTGTTGCTTGAAACCACAAGAACATCAGATGATTCGAAATCATCTTGGACAATAGTTGACATTGCCATTATCCTTACCTCCATGATCTTTCAGGCGTTCAGGGCACACCTTTTCTTGTGTGACCTACTTTCTTACAGTGGGTAGCATCTAATACCAGATGCGTCACCACTATAAGACTTCGACTGATTTTACCTTTCCTCTTGTCGAATTTTCCTTTAACAGCCAACCCTTCACCAACCGTCGAAGGTTTATGCTCCTTACGTTCGTTCAAGTCCTTAGAGTACAAAGCTGATTGAACTTCTTCAAAGGTCAGGGACTCTCTTCCATACAAGAGGGTTTCTTTGAAGTGAGCATGTGATCTGGGCAAAGCGCACAACAATAACAGCGCTTGATCTTCATCATCAATCTTTACATCAATATTTTCAAGATCAAAGAATCAGTTTGTTGAACATATCCAACTGCTCAGCCAACACTTTGTCTCAATCATCTTGAATGAATACAAAGCTTGCTTCAGGTAGAGTCGATTTACCAGAGATTTGGTCATATATAAACTTTCAAGTTTCACCCATAACCCTGATGCCGTCGTCTCCTTTGATACCTGTCGAAGAACCTTATCACCAAGGCTTAATAAAATTGCACTGTGTGCTTTCTCGATCATGGCCGTCTTCTCTCTTTCTGTTAACGCAGCGTCCATCGCCGTCGCTCCTTCAACGCTTCCAAACAACCCTGCTGAAACCAGTAGGGCTTTCATTTTCAAGCGCCATAGACCGAAATCATTCACTCCGTGTGAACTTTTCATCTCATACTTTGTTGAAGGCATCTTCTCACGCTCACCGCACCAATTGTTGTGAATTCAATGCCAATAACAAAGTATAGAATAAGGGAGGAATATCAAACAAGGAAGAAGAAGAACACAAGAATTGGTTATAACTGCTATTCTTTACTTTCTCTTAGGAAACAAGATTACAAGTTTACAAGAATAACAAATAACCCTCTCACCCTAAATTAGGATTTGCTGTGTTGCAATGATGAGAGACTAGTATGCTATTTTTAATAAAACCTAACATACTAACTAATGGGCTTTTTCCACAAGGCCCATTATACAAGCTAACTTAATAAACAAGCTAACTTAACAAATTAGGGTTTAAACACTAAAACCTAATTTTAACAAGCATGTTCGACAAATGCTATACCCTGCTTCGACTACAGCATGTACTTCGATCATACTAGAGTTTGATCCAAAATCCCACAGTTGTTTTAGTGTTGATTTAGTGTTGATAATGTTGCATTATGATGTGTTTTATGTGGCATGTGGTTTTTGGCATGTAAGGTGTTTGGGAAAATGTCACAATGAGATTCCATGTAAGGTGTTTGTGTAAATGTCACAACAAATATTGTATGTATTGAATGAGAGAAAAAAAACATTGTAATTGAAATGTGTATACATTAACATTGCGATTATTATTGTGAAAAGTTGTCTTTTAGACAAGAGTCACGGACGAGACAGAAGGATAAAATGATTTATAAAAATTGGTGATTAGAATTGATAAAGTAATTAGTTTATATACGTGATAAAAATTCTAGAGAAAAGAGACATGTTACATAAAGTATTTATGTCAATAAAACTATGGAAACATGAATCTCTAATCTAAGAGTCATACTAACACATAAATTAAGATAGTTAAACAAATTATGATGGTTGGATTAAAATTTGAAGATCTAGATTTGAAGCTAGAATATAATTTGAAGGGAAAAACATGAAAGTTAAACTTTATGACCCATTTGATTAATATAGAGTCACATGAATTGTTGGATTGATTTATATTTTCAATGTAGAATATTAAAATAATATATTTTATTGAATAAATTTTTTTTATTAATATTTTACCTTCATATTTTAAAATCAAATATTTATATTTTTTAAAAAAAATGATAACAGTTAAAGATATGTTAAAAACAATATTAGTGATTATTTAATGGTATATAATATATGTTTAATGTTGTATAAATATTCTAACGTAATTCTTATTCTATAGATTTGTTTTATTATACACAATGGAGCCTCTTTAAACAAAACCAGAATCCTTGATATTGATGTATGGTAGGTGTAAACCAACCTTTTTCTATCAGTAGTGTGGATAACAACTCCTTGCAATCTGGCTTATATCATGTTGTTGCAAGTATTTTGGTAAATGGATGTTTTCATCACTTGAATTTTCCATGGTGTTCATACAGGAGGCTGGAGTTGAGACAAAATGGGTTTTTTGGTTGGTTATGGTTAAGATACTTGACGTTGGTTATATTTATATATGTGTTGGGTAGACTTGGGTTAAATTAAATTATTCTAAATACATGTTCTAGAATTGAATTCTAACAAATAATATTTATTTATATTTATATATAAATTTAATTTGTCGATGATATTTATAAAATTAAAACCTTTAAAAAGGATTAAAATTAAGTAATTCTAGTATTAATTATAAGATTTTTTTAAAGAAAATTACTTTATATTAAGCTAATCAAAATAGATTTTTAAAGCATTTTTTAAACAAATCATCTAAAAATTGTTGTACTAAAAGATAGAATATTTAAAATGATTGTTTATGACAAGATATTTAAATCAAATTTTATTCAATATATTTAAAATGTAATATACTCTATAAATTATTTGAAAAAACAATTTGGAATGAGCCGAATATGGTACTGCATTCAATGACTATATCACATTCATATATCTAAAAAATCTAACTAAATCTCATCTCCTACTTTTTTTCAAGCTTAGTTTGCAAATCTTACTCCATGGCCTACAATTAAATTTTCACTTCTATAAAATATTGTTAAAAAGAGTTCAATTTATTACTTCTATAAAAAAACTGAATTTTACATGGTGTTCATATATATATATATATATATATATATATATATATGTATATATATATATATATATATATTTATATATATATATATATATATATATATATATATGTATATATATATATATATATATATATATATATATATATATATATATATATATATATTATATATATATGTATATATATATATATATATATATATATATATATATATATATATATATTTATATATATATATATATATATATATATATATATATATATTTATATATATATATATATATATATATATATATATATATATATATATATATATATATATATATATATATATATATATATATATATATGTATATATATATATATAAACTCCGGTCTCCTATATGAACACCATGGAAAATTAATGTTATTTTATAATAAATTAAAATATTGAGACTAATAGTGGGTAGAATTGAGTTAAATTAAATGAGTGTAAACAATAGTTCAGAATTGAATTTCAACAATAATGTTTATTTATACCAATATGAAATTTGTGCTATTGCACGGATTTCGTCTAAATTTATATTACATGTATGTCACTCTTATTTATAAAGTTTATTTTTATTTATTCAATAGATTAATTTTCATATAATTATAATTTATAATTATTTATCAACTTTGAATTACTTTTTTATTAATGTTTCTGACATAACTATTATGTTTCATTTTAAATTATAATTTTAAATAAATTTTATTAACTCATCAAGATCATTTCGATTTCACTATGTATCTCTACAATATTTTTCAGACAAAAGTTACAAATCGACACACATTTAGTTATAAACTTTCAGATCAAATTATAAGTCAACACACGGTTAGCTAATAACTTATAGAACAAAATTAGGACACAACATCCCACCTAATTCATGTTTGAAAGTCATTAATCACTATTTTCACTATGCCAAAAATAAGATTGGACAGCACACCTAAGGCTGCGCTTCTTAACAAAAGCGCTGCTAAAAGTGTATTTTAAAAATACGGAAATTTTGTCCTATTCCTTAGACAGCGCTTTCTAAAAAAGCGTTGTCTAATGGGGGTGAGTATTGTTTGATAAACTGCTGCTAAAGGGGGTAGGTCCTGAAGCGCTGCCTAAAGGGTGGACTTAGAAATCGCTTTTCAGAAGCGCTATCTAAAGGGTGGGCTTAAGCAGCGCTTTGTGAAAGCGCTGCCTAAAGGGGGTTAATGTGAATTTATAAAGCGTTGCTAAATAGGATAGGTACTGTAGCGCTTTGGAGAAGCGATGCCTAAAGGGGGGGGGGGGGGGGGGGTTATTGAAAGCCATTCGAAGGAAGTAACAGTAGGTCCATTCGAAGAAGCATTTAAATGGTCCATTCGAAGAAGCATTCAAAGGGTCCATTCGAAGAACCTGTAAAGGTCCATTTGAAGAAGCGTTCAAAAGGTCCATTCAAAGGAGGCAATCAGAGACATTAGAAGGAGGCCATCAGATCCATTCGAAGGAGGCCATCAGAGCCATTCGAAAGAGGGCATTCGAAAATCAAAGGTGTCTAGGTTCATCCAAGATTTCAAAAGGGGCATAAATATTTCAAAAAGGAAATCTTTTAACATATCTAATTCTTGTCTCATAGCTTTAAAAGCTTGGTTAAATGGTTGTCTCTTGCCGTTACTATGCACCATCACACTCCTATAAATACAAGGCCAAGGACACAGTGCCAGGGGGGACGAAAAGATTAGAGATACGTTGCCGACAAACCTACAAAAGGTTGTCAAAAATTTTATAATTAATACAAGCCAAAGCAATCCTTCAACAAAAGTACCCACACCCAGAAGTTCCAAATCGAAATTACCCACATCCAGAAAGTGCCAAATCGAAGGTTCCAACTACTGGTAAGAGAGGGTAAAATGTCAAACTTTGTATTTACATAACACATCCATATTTGTTGTTTAATTCTATTTGTCATTCTAGACATAATCAAAGGGCTTGGGTTTGGCACCCAGGTCATGTTTTTCGTTTGCTGACACTTGCCGCAAATATAGCCTGAAAAGACCCAACGCGTGCAGGATCGAAGGACCTGGGTTTCGATACCCAGGTCCCGCGTTTTATTTGCTAACATATTTTTGCAGATGCAGTGCCATCACAGGTGATCCATCAGGCCTTTCCAGACACACCCCTCTAGATCGAAGGCTACATCCTGTCATTAGCTCGAAGAAAATAATACCCTTCACAGAATCGAAAGGCAACCCTCTTCCTCTGAATCGAAGCCCCCCTTTCTCCCTGCAGTCAAAGTGTACCCATATCCTTCCCAAACCCAATCGAAGAGGGCAGGAAAGGGTGAAAATCGAAGCTTACCCAATCGATTCTCAAGCCCAGTGGAAGGCTATTCACGCCCACTCCCTAGCTCAATCGAAAGAATTGGAGAAGGTGCAAATCGAAGCTTGCCCACGTCAATTCTTAAGCCCAATCGAAAAAAGGCAAAAGAAGGGTGAATTGAAGGAGTCCATGGCATGGATCAAAGAAGTATTTTCTCTTTTTTATTTTACTTTTTACTTGTCTTTTGATTTGGTTATAATAGCGTATGACCTCTATTTTCTTCATTTTTTACTGCTTTTCATATTAACTGCTAGTAACTATGCGTGTATGAAAAGACTAATAATCAAACGTTAGAAAACTTAACAAAAATACAAAAAAATAATTGAACATAACACACTTGCAAATATACACCTCTAAGGTACGCCCACTTTGGTTGCCTTCTATGATACGGTGGGAGAACTGACTCTGGTCGTTTGTGTTTGATCGCAATTGTGCGGTTAGCAAGAGTCACCACCGACTTTTTTTTTATCCAAAAGGAAAGGTAAAAAAGCACAGGAAAGACCTTTCGAGATTACTTCTCGGGTTCGGGGGGTAGATTATGAAAAGGGAAGGTGTTAACACCCTTTTCATCCATGGTTTTCCATGGGCTCTTAGTTACTCGCTAGATAACTTGCTTTTGCTTTAATGTGCTTGTGGTGTGAGTTTTGAAAGTACTTTGAAAATGTCTTTGCAATGGTTCTCGTCTCTATAAGAACGCATACAAAGTATTGTTTAAAAAAACAGTTCAAAGAGGTGTTTGTGTATTGTGTTTTTTTAAGGTGATTTTGAAAAGATGTTTTTGTAATGGTTCTCGTCTCTATAAGAACGTATACAAAAAGTTTTCGTCTTTTGAAAAAGGTTTTAATGTGAAAGTATTGGTGTAAAATGTTTGGTTGTGAGCAAGCGAGCAATTAAGAGCGAATCTACCTACACGAAAGGTCTTAAATGTTCTTTTCCTCCTTTAGATGTTTCTATCTTACCATTGATTTGGTAAGAAGCCCCATCGTTGGATGTGAAGGGACAGGCGCGGGACACTTGTACAGTCATAGAAGGCAACTTTTGAGACGCTTTAGCAATTTTCGTAAGGGACTAGATCGTTTTACCGAAGGCAACATCGAGGGACATTGAGGGACTACGATCTTTTTTATCGAAGGGTCTTTGCTAAAGCGTCCCATATTCGAGGGACATGACTGTATTTCCGAGGAAACGAGCGAGGTTACCTTAGAGGTGCGCGTGTGAAAAAGTATGTTTGATTCAAGTTATTTTGTTCTTTGATTAGGTTATCTAACGATTAATTTTGAATCTTGCCATGCACGCCTATTTACTATACAGTATAAGGAAAACAATAAGTTGTGAAAATTATAATTCTACGCTATTACAAATTTTTCGGGAAAGGGGAGTACAAATTCACAAATGGGGATAAATTAATGCAATTAAATATTCAAATAGGCAAACAATACAACCAGATCGAATCGAGCAATTAATCGAAATTACAACAAGTTTATGAAGTAAAAATTAATTGAAAAAGTATAAAACTCTAAATATTTTGTTTGAAAAGTTTTGAAAAGAAAATAAAACCTAATGTGAAAAAAATAAAATAATTGACTAGAAGAAATTAAGTCATGTTTTGGTATTTTATTTTTTGTCATGAAGAAATTAAACAATTTAAAAGAAAGTTAAATAAAAAAAATTCATTAATAAAAATTATTCACAAAGTCCTAAACTAAATTCATTAATAAAATTAACTATTTTTGAAATTATATTATTTAATTGAATTTTAAGAGTAAATCTAAACTAAACTAAAAAATAGTGAAAGAAAATTGCAAATAGAAGACTGGGGGGGGGGGGGGGGGGGGGGTTGATGCTGGAATTCGTATGGGCTGTTGATAGGGAGGAAGGCCCAAAGTAATACCAAAAAAATAAAATTTGCACACAAAAGAAAAAAAACACAGAAGAAATGTTGGGCCAGGCCGGGTTAACCCGAATCCGGACCCAACTCCTGCTTCAAACACGAAAGCTTGGGGTTCTGAGGAAAACTCTAGATCCAACAGAGCCTCACGCTTCAATCTTCCTCCTTATCTCTCGCTTCATCCTCTCTTTGTTTCACGCTCTCAACCAGCCTCTTTATCTCTCTATTTCCTATTTCTGTAACCTCACTCCTCTTCTCACGATTCTGCACTCAACTATGGATGGGAAGTTCTACTCACGGTAACAACCTCAACAACCAGTCTCAATTTCTGTTCTTAGCTTGAAAGTCATATTTTGGGATGGTGTTTCAAGTTTCATAGTCGACTCGAGTCTATTTGGGATTTTTGCTTCAGCTATCTCACACTCGGTAAGCTCTTCTTACTTTCTTCCCTTACTTTGTTTAAAACAGTGAAAAGTAGGATCTAATGTATATCTGGCTTATGTTGGAGTTACAAAATCTTAGGGTTCAAACTTGTAGAAGTTTATTCAACAATATAGCAACAAGAATTTATGTGTGAAGACCAAGATAAAGAGAGGTTGAAGCTTACCTGTAGTTCTTCGTGATCGCTGCCAATGGAGTCAGAAATTCGGACTAATCAACTCAAGTATGTTTTACTCAATTGACTATGCTCTGATTATGTTTGTTACCAAGACTGACTTGCTGGGTGAAGTGATGTTGCAGAATGGTAGTGTAGAGGTATAAAGGTTTTGATTTGAGGTGTGACTAGGTTGTTTTGTGGTGAACGAAAATGGGTGAGGTAGGTTGAGGGTATGAGGTCGAGTTGTGATTGTTCTTGGCTTTATTTTTTACTGATTCTGTCTCTTGGTTCTTTTTTTTCTAACTTATGGTTTTTGTGCTGTGATTTGTAGCTTGTTGGTTTTCTTGTTTTGACAGGGGTTTGTGCAATGAGTTTTTTCAGTGATTTGTTTTCTCTGAGTTTTTGCTCTTGATTTCTATATTGTCCTCTCTCCTCTCTGTTTTATGGAACAGTTCCTCTGTTATATTGAAAACAAGATGGAAAAATGGGGGGGAAAGTTGGTGAAGTTTTTGAACATATGTGGTATGCTGACCTTGGGCTTTAGGGTACAGGTTAAGTTATGTCTACTTTGGTGAAAATTTTGACTGAATTTTGGGTAACATTTTGTCTTTCCTAGTGCAGGTTTAGGGCAGCCATAACACATATTATGCAGGGCTGCCTTTTTGGCAATTTTGCAGGATTTTGGACTGTTGTATGGGTTGTATTGCTAGGTGATATCTCTGTCATCTTTCCTTTTTTAAGTAATTTTGAAGTAATTTTTGAAGTAATTTTGATTATTTCACAAGAAATTATGAAGGGTTTGTAAAAGCTTTTGGAAAATGATGATATGCTTTTTGTTGAGCAAGCTTGCTATTTATGCTTTGTCTTGTTTCTGTTGTGTTTTGTTTGTTAGTTTGATTTACTACCTACTGTTTGATCTATGTTACAGTCTTGGCCTGCTGTTCAGTTCGTATATTCGTTGTTGCTTGCTACTATTGCTATTTTGCTTGTAGTTTGACCTTGGAGTTGGCAGTTTACCTATTGTTGTATTGCCGATGCTTGGTAGCCTTGGACTTGGTAGCTTCGTTTGGCAGCTTTGACTTGTTTTGCAGCCTTTTCTTGTGTAGCAGTTTTGGACTTGCTGCTATATTTGTTTGTTTGCACATTTTATTGTTGCTTGCTACTTGTTATAGAAGCCTGCTGTTTGGCAGCCTGCTCTTGCTACTATGCTTGCTTTGTTTGCTGGTTTTGCAGCCTATTCTTGTGTAGAAGTTTGCTGCTACTTGTTGCAGCTTGCATATTTGCTTTCCTTTCTTGTGAAACAAGGTCCAACCTTGTGATTTGCAAGGATGGGAGAAGAGAGATTATGATCAAACAAAACAAACTTAAAATCCGATTCCTACATACAAACCCTAGTGATGAAATTCTCTTGCTTTTCTTTACATATCACCTTTCTTGAATTGCTAATTTTCTCTTCTTTGTTTCATGAACATGAGCCATGGATGGCGAGCAAGGATTGCTTGAAGGTGAAGCAACAGAGACTTGAAGAAACAAAATAAATTTTCTCACTTTAGAGACAAAAAATTTGTGATTCTTTGTAACAAAACAAAAACTTGTAAATTATTTCATTTGTAAATGTAATAAATACAGAGCCTTGAATAAATTTGGTGTAATGAAATTTATTGTACAAAACTAGAATTTACTTAAACTTTGCAGTTCTCAATTGAATGTTTTGGATTAAAACATCTTGGTTTGGTAACTTGGATTTCAAGCAATCACAAAATGATCAAATAACCAATGCGCCTTGTACTCCAATCAAATTTCTAAACAAAATAAATGTTTAAGACTTCAATTCTAACTTGGTTAACTCAAATCCAAAGCCATGGTCATTTAAATGACAGTCTTAATCTTCACCTCTTGTCCATACTAAATTTGCATTCAAAATGAAACTCGCACGCCATGCTCGATAAAAATGGAACTTCATTGACAAACCAACATGCTTTTAGGGACGATCATCAATCTTGTAGGATTAACAAATTTCAAAACAACTGTGATTGAGAACATTTGAAGTCAAACAAAAATGACTTGCGATGCTTCGATAACTTTCAAAGTCTCCCAAACACAATTTCTTTTTGATCTTTGAAGATAAACTCGTGAGCGACCTCATTTATGACCATATGCAGAAATAATCGTCTCAAAATCTTATAATTTGAGGAAATCACAATTCTTAGAAACCAAGCGATAATTATTTGAGATTAGGTCAAAATCCATGAAGCGACTTCTAACGTATTCGAATTTTGGTGATTTTCTACACATAATCAGCTCTTGATTTGTGAAGAGAAATTGGAGACAACATCAGGAAGAATCATACGTAAGAAGAACCGCTCAAAAATATCGAATAATGAAGAAGTTACAGTCGCTTGAACTTGGTCTCGCAAAAGGTCAGCTTTTGGGTTAATGGAGTCATTTTCAGTCGTCTGAACCATTGACTGAGCAAACTTGTGACACGAGGTTCGAAACTCGGCATGAACATCCTTGAGGAGACATGAAGATCTATGAAGACCATTTGAACCCTTGAAGAATCAATTTTCTTTGAGAAACGTCAAACCCTAATCATTGACTTACTGCCTTGGAAGAGAATCTGTCTGATCAAACTTCTGAGCCAAATTGAGTATTTGAGAAGACCTAGGATAATATCTTGAATAAAAAATGAGAGGGCAAATTTTGGGGTACAACACCTTCAATAAAACAGTCATGAGGCAGGAACACTTTAGCAAAGACCCGTAAAATCAAAAGATCATAGTCCCTCGATGACCCAACAGTTGCCTTTTCGATAAATGATCTCGTGCCTTAAACAAAAGTTGCTAAAGCGTCTCCATAAGTTGCATTCGTAACTGTTATGTCCCTCCAATTTCCCCTCAAAGCATCCAACGACAAGGCTACCTACTCACTAATAGTAGGATAGCACTGTCTAAAGGAAAAGAGGAAAAGAACAACCTTTTCGAGTACAAAAGTAGATATCTTTTAGAAGTTTACTCAAACTATTTTTGCACTTACATAGAAAAATACTTAACAAAAATAATTTCAAAACACTTTGTATATTTTCTCCACTAACCCGAGAAACATTACAAAGTCCGCCCTACTAAGGAGTTTTCAAAACATTTTCAAAAACACAAAGCACAAAGGTATTTTAAAAATAAGCAAACCTCTAAGAGCCCGTGGAAAACCACATATGGAAAGGGTGCTAACACCTTCCCTTTCCATAATCTACCCCCATTACTCAGAAAATCTTGAAAAGGTCTTTTTCTGTTCCTTTCACCCTTTCCTTTGTTGGATAAAAGAAAAGAAGGTGGTGACTCTTGCTTACCGCGACATTTGCGAACACAAATGCAAAACCAGTATTAAACAGTCGGTTCTTCCATCGTATCATAGGTGTTTTGCGTATGATCGCAATTGTTGCGGATAGCAAGAGTCGCCATCGACTTTTATTTCATCCAATAAAGAAATGGTGAAAAGAACAGGAAAGATCTTTGAGATTATTTTCTTGAGTTTGGGGGGTAGTTTATGAAAAGGGAAGGTATTAGCACCTTTTTCATCCGTAGTTATCTACCGACTCTTAGTTTCTTGCTAGATCACTTGCTTTGTTTGAATATGTACAAGTAGTGTGGGTTTGAAAAATATTTTGAAAACGTCTTTGTAATGACTCTCGTCTCTATAAGAATGCGTACAAAGTGTTAGTTTTGAAAATAGTTCAAAGAGATGTTTGTTGTGGAAGATGTTTTTGAAAGTGATTTTGAAATGTACCTTTGTAATGATTCTCGTCTCTATAAGAATGTGTACAAAGAGCTTTGTCTTTCGAAAATGTTTCAATGGAAAGTGTTGGTGTAAAAATGATTTTTTTTTGTTATGGGCAAGCGAGCAACTATGAGCATTCTACCTACTCAAAAGGTCTAATGTTCTTTTCCTCCTCCTTTAGATGTTGCTATCTTACCATTGATTTGGTATGAAGCTTCATCGTTGGATGTGAAGGGACGGGCGTGGGTCGTTTGTATATTCATAGAAGGCACCCTATGATACGTTTTAGCAATTGTCCTATAGGGACTAGATTGTTTACCAAAGGTAACATCGAGGGTCATCAATGGACTATGATCTTTTATCGAGGGTCTTTGCTAAAACGGCCATATTCGAGGGACATGACTATTTTCCGAGGCAACAAGTGAGATTACCCTAGAGGTGCATGTCTGAAAATGTGTTGGATTGCATGTATTTAGTCTTTGATTAGGGTTGTCTACTTGTTAGTTTTATCTTGCCATACATCCTAATTACTAACATTTGCATAAAGCAATAAAAATGCAGAAAATAAATATCCTACACTATTACAACCATATTGAATAGAAAGAAAATGTAAAAAAAAAGAAAGAAGGGAAAATAAGATTTTCGATCCAGGCAGGATGCACCCTTTGATTTTTCTTTTCCTGGCTTCTTTCGATTTGGGCCTAGCAGCCAGCGTGAGATGCAGCCTTCAATTCAACCTTCTTGCTGCTGCTTTCAATTGGGCCTGGAAGTCAGTGTGGACACCCTTCGTTTCTCTCTTCTTGATCCTTCTTTTGGACTATGAAGCAGTATGGGGGCGAAGCCTGAGGCTTCTTTTCACACAAAACTCCTTCTTTCGTTTGGGGCCTATACTGGTTAGTTCTACCACATGTTTGGACAGGAAAAGCATGTAATCGAAAGGACGGAAATAAAAAGTGAACAAATGTTATTTACATACTTAAAAAAAAAAGTTTAAGGTAAGAGTGACTTATCTTGCTTGAAGCTGGAACGTGTGTGCTGGGCCTTGAGTGACTGCCCTGAGTGTTCCTGGATTCGAAGGAAAGAAACAAGTGTGGTGTTTTTTGACTGAATTCGAAGGTCAAGAAGAGTGCGGTTATGTTTGTTGTTTCTAGATTTGAAGAATAGAAACAAGTGTGTTGTTTCATTTGATCCTTGTTTTGAATGTATGTTAAGTATTTGAGAGTGTTTGATAGTTTGAGAGTTTGAGAGTTTGATGATTTTTCTCCATGCCACCAAAGTATTCTAGATGTGTTTTCCAACCCCCTTAGACATGTTATGGAGCCTCTTATTTATAGATGAATTTGATGAGGTTTAGGAGGGTTAACAAAATAATTTGAACAAATTGGGTATACTATTTTTGTAGCTTTCTAAGGGCAATATTCGTATGCTAAATTGGTGCAAATACAGGAGTAGTCTAGCAGGACTGCTGTTCAGACTCCTCTTTAGACATTAATATTAATTTCCAATCAAAGTGTCTTTCGAATGGGCACTTTTTGTGCATCCTTCGAAGGGGCCAGTTGCGAGTGTCATAGCGCAAGAACTGTGTGTGTCGAAACAAACTATTTCCACGGGAGATACTGCCCAGTCGAAACTGGCGTGAAAGTAGCAATGCTTTGTGGACGCCATTTCCTTGTGAATGCTAGCCATGGAGAAGCTTTTGCCTTGTGCATACTTCCCTGAAGGGGGTCCGAGATTTTGTGAATCAAAGGAATCATGCAAAGGGAAAATGGCTTCTGAATTGAAGGAAAGTTGTAGGAGGCCATTTCCATGTGCACCAAAAGCCATCTTGTAAGGGGTCATTGGTGTAATTGAAGCTTGCATGCAGGAGGCCTAAATGCCCAAAAGAGACTTGCATGCAGGAGGTCCCTACTTTATGAATCAAAGGAAACCTTCAGAAGGCCATTGCTTTCTGAGTCGAAGGAAGCTTTCAGAAGGTCATTTCCTTATGAATCGAAGGAAGCCAATATGAAGCCACTACCTTCTGAATCGAAGGACACCAAAAGGAGGCCCTTCCCTTTTTGAATCGAAGGAGGCATGAAGGATGCTATTATCTTATGGATCGAAGGAGGCATGAAGGATGCCATAGTCCAGTCGAAGCAATCTTGATAGAGACTAAAGTCCAAATGAAGCAACGGAAATCGAAGAAGGCTTGAAGGAGACAAAAGTCCAATCGAAGCCTGGTGAATCGAAGTAAACTTTTTTTTCTTCAAAAAAAATCATTTTACCTTCTTTGCCCTTTTTAACAGTTTCCTCTTTAACTTGATGCTGCAAAATCCAATTGTACTTGTGCGAGCTTGAATTTTTTAGAATCCTTGTGAGAAATCCCTTGAGAAAAAAGAGGGAAAATTTTAGGGTACAACAGCTTCCCCTGTTCAATCTTCTTAAACCTGAAGAGTTAGATTGGCGATTCCACCATTCGTGACTTGAAGGTGGAAGATGATTGAACACTAGAGTGCCCAGAAATTTGCACTCGATAATAGGTTGGTTGATTGTGTAGGGAATGGGCTTAAAGATTCCATTTGGAGAGTTGTCGGAGATGGGCTTACAGATGCCATCCAAAAGTGATTGTTGACAAAAATTAGACTAGGTCTAAGATTGACTTCAACAGGAAAAGAATCAGAATACATTTTTGGTTGATTTAAACTGAACCAGAAGAAGTGTATACCAGAATGGAATCAGGATAAACCATTGATCAATTTAAACAGAACCAGTAGAGGTATTGAATAATCTTTAAGTGGAATAGAATCAGGATAAATCTTTTGAGCGATTTAACTGAACCAGAGAAAGTGTCTACTAGAACGGAATCAGGATAAACCATTGATCGATTTAAACTAAACCAGCAGAGGTCTTGAATAATCTTTAACTAAAAAAGAATCAGAATAAATCTTTTGAGCGATTTAACTGAACTAGAGAAAGTGTCTATTGGAATGGAATCAGGATAAACCATTGATCAATTTACAACTGAACTAGCAGAGGTCTGAAAGAAGTGTTTGTCATGTAAATGGTCACCCCGTCTTGTTTCAGGAATTGATCTACAATCAATTTGTTCACAGATAGTTGTCTTGTCTTGTTTCAGGTATTAATCTGGAACTTGTTTTTGTTGGTAAGTATGAAGCTTGATTGTGTAATCTCAAGCCTCAACTCAACTTTAGTTTTGATGAAAGACAAACAAGCTAGTTTTGATGAAAGACAAACAAGCACTATGGCAAGAAGGAAAAGAAGTGGAATTAGCTTAAAGCATCATTCACTCAAAGCTTCAAGGATCATGACAAGCAAACAAGTATATCAATTCTCATTTGAACTACATTGATTAGAAATGCTCAAATATGATATACACACTTACCACAACACTTCACTTAAAGTTTAAAGAAAAATTCTAAGTTTTTCACTAATGTAAATCGATTAACATATCATGTAAATCGATTTACACATGTTTTTTCAAAATCTGATTGCCCCTGGCAGTAATCGATTTACATGGAGTGTAAATCGATTGATTACTGAACTGAGTTGAATTTTTAACACTAGTAAATCGATTAACACATCATGTAAATCGATTTACACTTCAAATTTTTTGAAAACAAGAACGTTACAAACTCGTGCAATCAATTTACATCTAATGCTAATCGATTTACACGTTGTAATATTTGAAAAATCTGAACTTAATTCAAGATATCCTTCACACCTTTTCTCTAATGGTTGCATGGTCATACATTGCATCTTATCAAGTTTTACAAACAGAAAAGTGGTATCCATTTGGAAAGGTATCTTAATTGCTTTAAATACAAAATCTTTCAAATTATTAAAAAACTCTTCTCTTATGCAATAATTCTGAACTTTGTAAAATATTCAAACTTCATATTTCTTAAAGAACAAAGATTTTCTGCACTTTCACACATATAAGAACAGAAATCTTTGAGCATTTTCTAACCATTGTGTTACAGTTTGAATTTCATACAAGAGAAGAAAGAAGAAACTTCATTGAAGTCACTCTATGTGATCAACATCTTTCAAGAAATCATATTTCATAGAATTATACAAAGTGTAACTTATTTCCAGGATTGTTGGAATTAAGAATTAGAATACTTTTGTACCTTGTTGTCCATTGTTGGAAACAAGAGGTATCTTTTGAGAGGATTGTTCTCAAGAGACTTATTGGAAATCCAAGAGGGTGTTCTTGGTATTTGTTAGTGTCTTTAGTTGATAAGACTAGGAAGAGTCTTGTAAAAGTTCTAACAAAATAGTGAAATCTCTTGCGTGTTTGCAAGGGGACTGGACGTACTTCCGGGGTGTGGAAGGAACCAGGATAAATCTCCGTGTCTCTTTACTTTCTGCACTTTACCATTTTCCATAGCACTAAAACAAAACCAGAAAGTGTAAAATAAATCAAAAATTGACCACCACCTAATTCACCCCCCTCTTAGGCGCAATCTTAAACTTACAATTCGTATCAGAGCAGGTTATAGGTAACCTGCTCCTAGAGATCCAGAATGGCTTCCGCAAACCATCAACCCATTTTCAGAGATGGTGGTAGTAACAACAAGCCTCCTCTATTCTGTGGTGAATATTTTGACTTCTGGAAAATACGCATGAAGGCGCATCTAGAAGCGCAAGGAGAGGAAATATGGGATGCCGTTGAAAATGGTCCATTTATCCCGGTAACGGTAATCAATGGCGTTGGCTCTTCAAAGCCTAAAACTGCATGGGACGATGATGATAAAAAGAAAGTTCTCTATGACAAAAAGGCAATAAACCTTCTTCAAGGTGCACTTAGTATGGACGAATTCTTCCGTGTCTCGACATGCAAAACAGCAAAGGAAATATGGGATACCTTGGTACAAACTCATGAAGGAACGGCTGAAGTAAAAAGATCAAGGATAAATACCCTAAGTCAAGAATACGAACTATTTCGAATGCAGCTCGGAGAATCCATTCTTGAATTACAAAAGAGATTTGTGCACTTGACAAATCACTTAAGTGCTCTTGGTAAAACCTTGACAAATGATGAACTCAACTTGAAAGTCCTTAGATCATTGACTAGGGAATGGCAACCAAAGGTAACGACAATCTCGGAAAAGAAGAGTCTCTCTGCAATGACTTCCGCTACATTATTTGGCAAACTTCAAGAATACGAAACGGAACTCGGTAGACTTGAAAAACATGAGAATCTAGAAAAGAAATCCAAAAAAATTGCTTTAAAAATTGATTCAAAGGAAGTAGTGAAAGAAGACAATCCGGAAGAAGATGAAAATTTCATGCTTCTTGTTAAAAGACTTGGGAAATTTTTTGGCAGAAATGACAAGGGAGGATCTCATGCAAATAAGAGAAAGCACTTCAAGAAAAGAGAAGCCTCCACATCAACACAAGATCTCTCATGTTATGATTGTTGAAAGCAAGAACATATCAAGCCAAACTGTCCAAATCTCCCAAAGAAAAACGGATTCAAAGGAAAGGACTCAAAACACAAGAAGGCCTATATAGCATGGGAAGATAATGATATGAGTAGTACATTGAAATCAGAAAGCGACGAATGTGCAAATTTAGCCTTAATGGCATCGCATCACTCCGACGACGAAGAAGAGGTTAGTAATGAATTTAATCTTTTTGATGATGATGTTCAAGGTGCAATTGATGAACTCTTGAAAGAATGCAAAAGTTTATACAAAAAGGTGTCAAACCAAAAAAAAGAACTTCTAATTTGTCTAGAAAAAATTGACACCATGACTAAAGATTTTGATCTTCAAAAACAGAATTTTATAAAAGAAAAGGAAAACTTTGCATGCACCAAGTGTGAATCAAATGTCTTTCAAATTGTTCAATTGAAGAGAGTCATTGAACGATATGAAAAAGGAAAAATAGGATTGGAAGGATTACTAAGCCAACAACGTTATCCAAATGATAAAAGAGGTCTTGGTTATGTGAATACTAAGAAACCAAGTAACAATCCCACTGTTTTTGTAAAGGCTAGTAATAGTTCCAATCCCAAGAGAGTAGAAAAGAAGCAAGTTGTTCATAATCATCAAAATAAAAAGCCTAATGTATCTAAAAGAAAACAAATTCCTAGATACAAGAGCAAATTTGTTCCAAACTGTTTTTACTGTGGTATTATTGGACACACACCTAATGCATGCTATATTAGAATTTTTAGTATGGCTAGTGGATACTATGCATGGGTGAAAAAGGGAACTAACTATGAAGGACCCAAGGCCACTTGGGTACCTAACAAGAAATAATTTGTTTTTGTAGGTATGCTTGAAATCCACATCAAACCTTTGGTATCTTGACAGTGGATGTTCAAAGCATATGACAGGAGATGTACACCAATTTTCATATCTAGTACATAAAGCCAAAGGGTATGTCACCTATGGAGACAACACCAAAGGAAAGATTCTTGGCGTTGGAATAGTTGGCACACCTTCATCCATTCAAATTGCGTATGTTCTCTATGTTGAAGGATTAAAGCACAACCTTCTTAGCATAAGTCAACTTTGTGATAGAGGGTTGAAAATCAAATTCAACAAAGAAGAAGGCCTAATTATGGATGAGGCGACCAATGAGGTAAAACTCAAAGGTATAAGATCTAACAATATTTTTATGATTACTTTAGATGATTTGTCTATGAAGGTACAATGTCTCATGGTAAACAACAATGACGCTTGGTTATGGCACAAGAGGATTGCTCACATACACATGGAGAACTTGAACAAATTAGTTAAGCATGACTTAGTTATTGGTCTACCAAAGATGAAATTCATCAAAGACAAATTATGTAGTGCATGCCAAAAGGGCAAACAAACCAAATCAACTTTCAAACCAAATAATGTGGTTTCAACAACAAGACCACTTCAATTGTTGCACATGGATCTTTTTGGTCCATCTAGAACAAGAAGCTTCGGAGGTAACATTTATGCTTTAGTTATTGTAGATTATTTTTCCCGTTTTACTTGGACTTTGTTTTTAGTGCACAAAAATGACGCATTCAAGGCATTCAAGAGATATGCAAAACAAGTTCAAAATGAGAAGTCATTAAAGATAACATCAATCCGAAGTGATCATGGTGGAGAATTCCAAAACAGTCTGTTTAAAGAATTTTGTGAAGAAAATGGGATCTTCCACAATTTTCAGCACCAAAAACTCCACAACAAAATGGAGTAGTTGAAAGGAAAAATAAGTCTTTGGTAGAGCTTGTAAGAACCATGCTAAGTGACTCAAGTTTGCCTAAATATTTTTGGGCGGATGCGGTAAGCACGGCATGTTACATAAGCAATCGCGTGATCATAAGACCTATACTAAAGAAAACTCCATATGAGATTTACAAAGGAAGAAAACCAAATATCTCTCACTTTCACATTTTCGGGTGCAAATGTTTTGTCCTTAACAACGACAAAGACAATCTCGGTAAGTTCGATGAAAAATCGGATGAAGGTATTTTTCTTGGTTACTCCCTTTCTAGCAAAGCTTTTAGAATTTACAATAAAAGAACTTTAACTATAGAAGAATCAATGCATATTTCTTTTGATGAATCTAACACCTCCAAGGAGGAAGTTGTTATTTGTGATGATGATGATTCTATAGATTTACCTCATGAGAATTCTTGCGAAGGTGGAAAAATTGTCAACCCGGAACAAACACATGAACTTTCACATCAAAATGGAAATGATGATGGTCTTCCTCAAGAATGAAGAACTCATCGTGATCATCCAATTGAAAACATAATTGGAGATATTAGCAAAGGGGTATCTACTCGACTAAATCTTAAGGATGCATGCTTAAATATGGCTTTTGTATCTCAAGTCGAACCTACCAAAGTGGCTCAAGCACTAGAAGATGATCAATGGATCCTTGCCATGCAAGAGGATCTAAACCAATTCGAGCGGAACGAAGTTTGGGAACTTGTTCCTAATCCAGGAAATAAACGTATCATTGGAACCAAATGGGTATTAAAAAAAAGATGGATGAAAATGGTATAATCACTCGAAACAAGGCAAGACTAGTTGCTCAAGGATACAAGCAAGAGGAAGGAATTGATTTTGAAGAAACTTTTGCTCCGGTAGCACGTTTGGAAGCAATAAGACTATTACTTGCATATGCAAGCTCATTGGACTTTGAACTTTTTCAAATGGATGTAAAAAGCGCATTTCTCAACAGATACATAAATGAATAAGTCTATGTAAAGCAACCTCCCGGATTTGAAGACTTCAAACATCCTAATCATGTCTTCAAATTGAAGAAAGCTCTCTATGGGCTGAAGCAAGCACCAAGGGCATGGTATGATAGACTAAGCGCATTCCTATGTGAAAAAGGGTTTGTAAAGGGTAAAGTTGATACCACTCTCTTCATAAAAAATGTTAATCATCATACTTTACTTGTACAAATCTATGTAGATGATATTGTTTTCGGTTCAACTAACCAAAATATGTGCAAGGAATTTTCATCTATGATGCAATGAGAGTTTGAGATGTCTATGATGGGAAGATTGAATTTCTTTCTCGGTCTTCAAATTAAGCAACTCAAACACGGTATCTTCATAAACCAATCAAAATATTTCAAAGACCTTATAAAGAAGTTTGAGATGGAAAGCAGCAAAGAAAGTGCAATTCCTATGGGATCCGACACCTATCTTGATCCAGATGAATCAGGGAACTCTATTGACATAACTAAGTATCATGGAATGATTGTCTCTCTTCTCTATTTAACAGCAAGTAGACCTGACATCATGTTCAGCGTCTGCCTATGTGCAAGATATCAAGCCAATCCTAAAGAGTCTCACCTTGCAGCAGTCAAGCGCATAATAAAATATCTCAAAGGAACAACCAACGTCGGATTATGGTATCCAAAAGGTAGTATGTGCAATCTAGTTGGTTATTCTGATGTTGACTATGCAGGTTGTAAGATTGATCGCAAAAGTACAAGTGGAACATGTCACATTCTCGGAAATGCCTTGGTTTCATGGTCATGCAAAAAGCAAGCAAGTGTCGCTCTCAGCACTGCCGAAGCAGAATACATTGCGGCTGGAAGTGGATGCGCTCAAATTCTTTGGCTAAAATAATAGTTACTTGACTATGGAGTAAACCTTGGATGCATTCCACTTCGATGTGATAACACAAGCGCGATCAACATTACAAAAAATCCAGTTATGCATTCCTGGACGAAACACATTGACATCAGACACCATTTCATCAGAGATCATGTACTCAAAGGAGATGTCGAGATTACTTTTGTGGACACTCAAAATCAACTCGTGGACATTTTCACAAAACCACTTGCAAAGGATGCATTCTTCAAAATTCGTCGTGAACTCGGAATTCTAGATGAACAAGATATATAAGGTGCACTCTATCCTTATCTATACATAAATATACATATATAGGGGCTTAGAACATGTTTCATATGTTAAAAATATTGTTTTAAAATTTCTTCTTTTAAGTAAATAGATTTCCTTAGTGTGTAAATCGATTTACCACTGAACTAAAATCATTTTTAATAAAATTTTTTTGGTGTAAATCGATTTACCAAGTATGTAAATCGATTTACCACTGAAACTGAAACTTTTTTATTTAATTTTTCCCTGTGCAAATCGACACCAATCGATTTACACCTGTTCAACATGTGATATTTTTATAAGTCTTTAATATATTGGTCAACCTTACCTTGCCTCTCAACCTCCCACCTTCTTTTTTACCAATCATGGAATCTTGACCAACTTCACTCAATTAAGTCTCATAAAGACCTCACTTAACTCTACTCTACTATTTAATCTCATCAAAACTCCCTCACTATCTCATAACACCAACACTCACTCACTATCTCATAACAACACACAAATTCTCTATCATCCTTACTCAAAACCCTAACCATCTCCATGGCTCCCAAAAGAAAAGCAACAACCTCAGAAAAAGGAAAGAAGAAAACTGTTGCAGCCTCTGAAAACTCATTGCTCGAGTACCTCTCGGATACACAACGTGAACGATTCATCAAGCATTTTCAAAAGAAAATAATCTCAGCTCCCAAATTCGGTATGTTATCTACCTTTCCCGATGAATGCTTCACTTTTCAAAGGGATTTGATTGCTTATGGGTTAGAACCGTTAATATCATCACGTGGTTACTATTATCCGGATCTAGTTCGAGTATTTTACAGCAACATGCATTATGATAACAACAAATGCTATACCTATGTGCTCGGAACAAGAATTCCTCTGCATTCAAAATCAATAGGCAGAATTTTGAACATTCCATATACTGGAAGTTCTCTCTATGATTCAGAGGATGCTGACTGGGAAAGTTATAGGAAGAGAGAATTCTTCTACATCATTGGCTGGTTGTCAGAAGCAGAATACCTTGCAAAGTGTATTCATAGTCTTGGCGGTGTTATTCCGGCTCGGGACACTTGGAGTGCTGGTAATTTTCATATTGATGATAGATTGTTCCATTATTTTATGGTATATATTTTATTTCCTAGAGCAGGAAATCACTGTACTGTGACCGATCTAGAATTGCAAATTCTCTGTGCAAGGAAAAATGGCATTTCCTTAAACTGGGCTAAACTGATTGTGGTGCATATGTTAAGAGTTGCCACATGGGCTACTTTTCTGCCATATGCATACTTCATCACAAGGATCTTGGAAGCTTTTGATATTGATTTTACTGGGTTTGAGAGGGTTGAAATGGATCCAATCAGCAACCGGATCTCCATAAAAAATGTTGATTCTCGGATGGGTGTTCATTTCGATTCTGAAGAAAAAACCATCACATATATTGGAGAGGATGTTGTAGGTGATGAAGGCAATAATGCAGATGAAGAAGAAAATGAAGTTCCTCCTCCTGCTGCCTCTCCTGGTCCAACCAACCAAGATGTTATGGATTATATGACTCAACAGTTTGCATCTCTCAACACTAACATCAATGCTCAATGGACCGCGATAAATAATTCTACCTCCTCTCGCATCAATGCTTTTCAAAACGATGTGAACCAACAGTTTTCATACCTCTACTCACATCTCCATATTCCTCCATACGATCCAAACAATCCAGCACCTCCGCCTCCTCAATACACTGAACCACCTCTACAACAACAATTTCCATATCAAGGACCCTTCTAATGTTTTCTTGACCAATATTATTAAGTTCCTGTTATTTATCATTATGTTTTTTGTTTTGAAAATTGCTTCAAGTGTTAGTGTTTGTATTCTGTGTATTTGAACTTTGTTCGATATGTTTAGAAATTTACGTTTTAGTTTATGTTCATATCTGTTTCAAATTGTTATAAGTATCATCTTATGTTACATCTTTCCCTTCTTTTTGATAATGTCAAAGGGGGAGAAGGATGTGATAGCACTTTATGGTTGTTTGTTTCAAGTTTTCTTTTCAGGGCAAGTTTTCAAGTTTTTTTCTCCATAGGGGGAGAAATCTATCTTAGGGGGAGAAAACTCCTTTTGCTCCAATTCTGAACAACTCATAAAGAAAGATGGGTTGTCATCATCAAAAAGGGGGAGAATGTAATCTCAAGCCTCAACTCAACTTTAGTTTTGATGAAAGACAAACAAGCTAGTTTTGATGAAAGACAAACAAGCACTATGGCAAGAAGGAAAAGAAGTAGAATTAGCTTAAATCATCATTCACTCAAAGCTTCAAGGATCATGACAAGCAAACAAGTATATAAATTCTCATTTGAACTACATTGATTAGAAATGCTCAAAAATGATATACACACTTACCACAACACTTCACTTAAAGTTTAAAGCAAAATTATAAGTTTTTCACTAATGTAAATCGATTAACATATCATGTAAATCGATTTACACTTGTTTTTTCAAAATCTGATTGCCCTTGGCAGTAATCGATTTACATGGAGTGTAAATCGATTGATTACTGAACTGAGTTGAATTTTTAACACTAGTAAATCGATTAACACATCAAGTAAATCGATTTACACTTCAAAATTTTTGAAAACAAGAACGTTACAAACTCGTGCAATCGATTTACATCTAATGCTAATCGATTTACACATTGTAATTTTTGAAAAATCTGAACTTGATTCAAGATATCCTTCACACCTTTTCTCCAATGGTTGCATGGTCATACATTGCATCTTATCAAGTTTTACAAACAGAAAAGTGGTATCCATTTGGAAAGGTATCTTGATTGCTTTAAATACAAAATCTTTCAAATTATTAAAAAACTCTTCTCTTATGCAATAATTCTGAACTTTGTAAAATATTCAAACTTCATATTTCTTAAAGAACAAAGATTTTCTACACTTTCACACATATAAGAACATAAATCTTTGAGCATTTTCTAACCATTGTGTTAGAGTTTGAATTGCTTACAAGATAAGAAATAAGAAAATTCATTGAAGTCACTCTATGTGATCAACATCTTTCAAGAAATCATATTTCATAGAATTATACAAAGTGTAACTTATTTCCAGGATTGTTGGAATTAAGAATTAGAATACTTTTGTACCTTGTTGTCCATTGTTGGAAACAAGAGGTATCTTTTGAGAGGATTGTTCTCAAGAGACTTATTGGAAATCCAAGAGGGTGTTCTTGGTATTTTTTAGTGTCTTTAGTTGATAAGACTAGGAAGAGTCTTGTAAAAGTTCTAACAAAATAGTGAAATCTCTTGCGTGTTTGCAAGGGGACTGGACGTACTTCCGGGGTGTGGAAGGAACCAGGATAAATCTCCGTGTCTCTTTACTTTCTGCACTTTACCGTTTTCCATAGCACTAAAACAAAACCAGAAAGTGTAAAATAAATCAAAAATAGACCACCACCTAATTCACCCCCCTCTTAGGCGCAATCTTAAACTTACAGATTGTGACAGGTAGTGAAGGAATCTTGGAAAATTACTACCTCAACATATAATGAAGGAATCTTGGACGATTACTACCTCAACATATAATGAGAGAATCTTGGATGATTACCACCTCAACAGATAATGAAGGAATCTAGGATGATTGCCACTCCAAAAAGGTAACGAAGGAATCTTGGGCGATTACTACCTCAACAGATAATGAAGGAATCATGGAATATTACTACCTTAAAATATAATGAAGGAATCTTGGACTATTACTACCTCAACAGCAAATGAAGGAATCTTGGACGATCACTACCTAAACAATAAATGAAGGGATTTTGAATGATTACTACCTCAGCAAATAATAAAGAAATCTTGGACGATTGCTACTCCAAAAGGTAATAAAGGAATCTTGGACAATTACTACTCCAAAAGGTAATGAAGGAATTTTGGATGATTTCTAATCCAAAAGGCAATGAAGGAATCCAAACTTGATTTTATCTTGGAGAAGTTTACAGATACTTAATGACACTTATCTGTTGATCTTTTCCTGAAAAGTTAAAGAGTTAGTTGTATGCAATTTCATGATGTATGAAATGAATGGCACAATGATGTTCTCAAAATAAATGAGATTATGGTATATGTGTTTCGTATGCATATGCAATGACGCATGAAATGTGAAATTTTATTGGAATGCATCTTTGTCTTGGAAAATAAATCCAGGACAAGTGCTAGGGAGTTTTAGGAAGCTGAATCACGGACTGCCGTTAGGGATGAAGAGTATGCACATCTTCAGAATTTGTTTTAGAATGTTTCCGCTGGGGATTCCCATCTTGTTGTTTGAGGAGAAATCCTGCTGGGGAATGTTGATTTTGCTTGAGAAGAAAAGTCTGTGGGAAGTGTTGACTCCTGCTTGGGGAAAGGAGTTCAGGAGATTTAGTTGTCTGTTGCTCTATTGGGTAAACTTGTTGGGATAAAGAAGTTAATTGTTATCTGGTTGTCTCCCAGGCTTTGCAGCAAATCATTGGGGATTATAGAACAGTCTACCGGGGAAGAAGGGTTATGGTCCCTTTAATTGTAGCAGTTAGAAAGATAAACTCAATCTGGGAAATCTGTAGTTTGTTAGAGAAATAAACCCTATTACCAATCTGCTGGAGATGTGTTTTCCTTAAGCAGAACTCCTCGAGGATTCTTAAGATTAACTCAGTTGGGGAGAAGTTTTCGGAGATTTAAACTCTGGATGGGGATTTCCTGGACCAGACTTTGTGGGGATATCCATGAATTTGTCATGGAGGGGTTTGTACCCTTATCCATGAAGATTATTCTGTGGGGATAACCTTATAGAGATAAATCTGTGGGGACTTGACTAGGGATCACCTTATGAAGGGGACTTTGTAAGTGTTGTCACCATCCATAGTAGTAGGGATTGTAGTGCTTCCAGAAAATGTATGCTTGGCCATACGTGGCTCTTTGCTGGATTCATGTTCAATGCCCCAAGTGATTTCTTGGGAGATTTCTTGGAATCTTGACTTGACTTCCCCCAGACGAGTTGGACGGTGACATGTCATGCCCCTTTGCTTATAGGAGATTTGTCGTTGGAAGTGTCATCCCATTTGAAGTGATTTTGTCCACTGAGAGAGTTTATGTTCGTTGGGTATTCGTCGGGTGAATATCTCTGTTGCCAAATAAGTAGCTATATGCAAACAATGATATTCAAAGTAATGCACAGTTTATGCTTGTCTTGAAGTTTTTAAGATGCATTTTAGCAGATAAAATAATTTTTGTAAGAATGTGAATTCAACTCAGGATTTGCAATAAGCCTTACAGGAGTTAGGATACCTTTTGTAACAGTGTGCTTTCGAACTAACTCATGCTTCAATTAGGACTTTTAAAGGGTTGTGATGTGGTATGGTTCACGGTTTAAGAAACAAAGGATAAGGATCAAAGTGTATTTGTACCTGCCCGTCCTTCATGATGTTCTTCAGTCCTAAACTCAGTTAATTTTGCATTTGAATTCTAATTGAATCTGGAATGACGTTTTGGTGATGGTTTGGATAATGGAAGTTTATTTGTGAAGACAATCATTTTTGCAACATTTTTCACGTTGTCAAGGATTTGTAGTGACCTCTTTTTAATTTATTATCCCTGATATTTGCCCGACTGCTCTTGTTTTGAGATTACAGCCAGCGGGATGCCCCAGTTTTTTTCTTAAGTCTCCTTCGTAGGTTTTAACTTAATGGGCTTTTCTTTTTGAGAGATAATGACTGCCTATGTGATAGGGATCCATTGCCGTCTTTTGATTCTAAAGGAATGTTTTTGATGTCATTCGTTGTGTACGAAGTGAAAGCTTGTGCCTGAAGAGCATTTGAATTAACTAAGAGACTACCCTGCCCCGGGTTTTGATTTAAGGTTTCAATTTGTGGGAAAAAGAAAAATCATACTTCTTAGGCTCAAAGGGGTTGAATAGGGATTATCCTCCTTATAACTACTTTTTTTAGGAATTGAAACAAAAGGTTGTACATCGTCAGCAAGGTCTGCTTAAAAGCATACCATATGAGATTATGGAATTGTTTTCGTCATCCTCCCTCTAAAGGTTTGCAACTTTTGAAACAAGTGTTGAATATCATAAAGGGAGTAAAAAGCATAGTTTAAATAGAGTGAAAATTCAAGACAAACATATGCAATGCATTAATGAAACAAAGTTTGACATTAATATATAAGTGTTTAAACAACAAAAGAGATTACAATTGAAAAATTCAAAAATGAAATAAACGCTCTCAATTTTAGCCATGATTTGGTATGGGAGCAGTGATCATATTGGGAGCCTTAGGAGGGTCAAATTCGATCTCCTTGTTGTCAATCAAATCTTGAATGTTGTTCTTCAAAGTCCAACAGCTGTCGGTGTCGTGTCCAAGACTATCAGAGTGGTAGGCACATCTTACATTTGGATTATACTTAGGAGATGTGGTATCGGGATTTTGAGGTGGATCCCCTAGTGTAATCAGCTCTGCTTTCAGCAAATGTTGTAACGCTTGAGACAATGGCATATTAATCTTAACATACTGCCTTTCTTGGTACTTTACCCTACGCCTATTTCCCTGTCATTGTTGAACAGGTGTAGGATTAGAGATGAGGATTTCCCCCACATGTTGGTCGTGGTTTATTTGTGTGATATGGTGGCATAACCGACTGTTTAATACTAGTTTGCATTTTTTTGTTCGCAAATGTCGCGGTAAGCAAGAGTCGCCACCGACTTTTATTTTATCCAATCAGGAAAAGGAAAAAGAATAGAAAAAACCTTTTTCGAGATGTTTCTGAGTACGGGGGGTAGATTATAGAAAGGGAAGGTGTTAGCACCCTTTGTATCCATGGTTTTCCATTGGCTCTTAGGTACTTGCTCATGTTGAAATTGCTTGTGTGTGCTTGCTTTAAAAAGTTTTGTTTTACTTCCTTTTAACCCTTGTTTCTGTCCTCAAGAGTGTTACGAAGTTGTTTTTGAAAACTTAGTTTGAAAAGTGTTTGGTGTGTAAAAGTTTGTTTGTTTGAGCAAGTACCTAGGAACTAATCCACCTACTCGAAAAAGACGGTTCGTTTTCCTTTAGACAGCACTATCCTATTATTAAGGAATAGGTAGCACCGTTGTTGGAGTTTTAAAGGGACGTTCAAAGGGACGAAATGGTCTCTGAAGGCAACAAGTAAAGATACCTTAGCATTTCGAAGGGACTATCGTCATAAGATCAATTCGTAGGCAACTCGAGGGACAAGTAGGGACTATGATCTTTATGACGACTTTGAATCGCGGGTCATGGCTAAGGTATCCCTACGTTCGAGGGACACGATCATTATTTCTGAGGCAACCAAGTGAGGAAAACCCTAGGAGTGAGCATGTGCAGGTGTTTGATTTCAGTTATTTAATCTTTGCACAATTAAGGTGATCTACTGTTTTAATTTTCAGTTTTTCTTTCCATACAATCCTATTAACATGCATCTAAGCAGTTAAATAGTTGCAGAAAATTAAAGTGCGGCAAAGAAAACCTAGCTATTACAAGGCCTCGGGGAAGGGGTTACATAACCAAACTGGGAACTAAACAGTAAGTAAAAAGCGGTAAAATAAACCCTAATTAAAAACTATTACAAACCTCGAAACAGTTAGTAAAAAGCGGTAAAATAAACCCTAATTAAAAACTATTACAAACCTCGAAATAGTTACAATAATTGGAATTATAAATAAGTAAATTAATGTGTGCGAGACGAAATAAATACGGGAATCAAAATCCAAATTCGAAGGAAATCAAAGAAAATATTTTTGTTATTTTTTGATTGAGAAAATTAAATATTTGCAAATTAAACCTACTTTTCTAATTGATTTTATTTAACAAAGTAATCAACGTTGAAATAATTAAAATAATTAATTTTCAAAAATTGATTTTTATTATAAAAAAACCTAATTCAATTTTTTGTGATTTTTTTATTTTTATAATTATTGAAAAAAATGATTTTTTAAAACAATAAAAATAAATAAACAAAATAATAAAGTAAAAAGAAAATAAAGAAATGGGCCTGGCTGAAAGCAAATTGGGGGGTGTAGTGCCTGAATTTGGCTAGGCCAAAGCTGGCTGGTGGCCCAATTGCCCAACGCTTGATTCACTAAGGCCTGCTTCTGAGGGTCCACCATGGGGGTGAACTGTTGGGCGATGGATCTGGATCTGGGATGATCCCATGGTTGGATCTGAGGACGTATGATACTCTTGTGAAGGTGAGGCGCATGGGATCTGAAAAGAAATATTTAGAAAACAAGAAAATGCCTGGACCGAGGATCTAACCCAGGTCCTCTCACTTACACACATGTTTCGTTGCCAGCTGCGCTAGGATGTTAACTTGTCAATATAATAACGATAACATATCTTATATGAAAAATGGTGATTAACTGGAAAGAAAAATAAAAACGCGTGCTTATTCAAAACACCCAATGGGATCAAGCCACATATCTTCTTCTTCCTTCCTCCGTCATGTTAGATAACGACCCTTTACCTACAGACGATGTCTGTAGCTACAACCCTGCGTCATTCAAAAATTAAGTACAAGCAATATAAATTCCCATGGAGACCATGAATCAACTGGGCTTGAAGCCCTGAACACCGTGGTTCCCACGTCTAGCCTTAATTTTGCCTGCATTAGGAAACCCTAAAATGGAGCTTGAAACCCTATGAATGGCATTTCGTGATTCCTGTACCTATACTCAAATTAAACAATCAAGATACATTGCATACATGATAATAAACATGAATATGTATTTAGAACATGTTTATGATGCCAAAATCAATGAAAATGATTTTTTAAAAAAATAAAAAACCGTGAGACTTGATGAGCGTGATTCTGGATGTTTCAGGCCTTGAGGATGACTGGGATAGCCTCAGAAAATGTCTAGGAGTGGATTGCTGGCCTTGAAATTGCTTGAATTGGTCTATGGAAGAGAATTCGATCTGCACTTTTTGACAAAAATTGAAAACTTGGTTCTTGCTCTTAGAGGCAGTTGCGCGTCTGAATTCTCCTTCTTAGGGTTCACGATGATCTTGTATATGTATGGACTCAAATTAGGTCATTTGTTTTGGCAAGAATCCAAGATATGCATGTGTTTTCAATTTTCTTCCATTCTTTCCAATTGTGGAGATTCTCTCCTTTCATGGAATGGCACGATCTTGCTTGGCTATTGCAGCACATGAGATCTCCATTCAATGCAAAAAAACATCCCTAAAACAAATTATGTGATTTGTTTTGATTTTATTTGATTTTATTTCAATTTTAAATGAATTAAATCACAATAAATTAAATAAATAAGTGAATGAGGCATGGAGTGGTTCATGGGTCGTGGACCATGTTAGGAACAAGCTTCAAACATGAAAAGATAGGCCCATGTGGAAAAAATGCAATTTTGGGCATTGTTGACTTTGTGCAAATTTCCAAAAATGGCCAACTTTGACAATGCATATCTCTCTCAATTTTGACCCTATGAGGGTATTATTAGACTTTTTATAAAGCTTAGGATGTCCCCTAAACAACCATTTTGGTTTCATCTCAACTAGATCTTCCATGTTCATGTGGGAAGCTTTGACCCAAAAGGTGTTTTTATTGACTTTTTGAAAGGACCTATAATGTCTGAATTTATATCTTTTCATGAGTGCATATTTTGAACTTGAGGGCTGAAGATGAGTTGTAGGAGATTGCATCCTCTTCAATATGAGCCTTGGATGGAAAATTTATGATAAATTATGAAGAAGTTATGCTTGGTTAAAGTTTGGTTGACTTTTCCTAAGAAACCCTAATTTAGCAACTTTTGGGTTTTGATGAATTTGTGGCATTCCTTGAGGAATCATGATCAACCATTGATAAAATGATGGATATAACTTGAAAATGTTGATGTTGACCAAAAATCTTAAAGTTTTACTGTATGTGGGCCACTGTTGACTTTTGACCTAGTATAGTTGATTTTCATGCATCTGAGCAATTGACTGAGCAAACTTCTTGTGTAAGGCATGAAACTTGACATGGATGATCTTTAAAACATATTGGGACCATGGAAGGCATTTGGGAACTTTGTAGTTCACACATCTTGATAAAAATGGAAACCCTAGTTTTAGGTACATTGCCTTAGGAGAGAGTTTGTCTAGTCAACTCTTGGGCATCCTTGAGAAAGTTGAGGACCTCGATTGGTATGTACTGAGTAAAATGAGAGGGCAAATTTTTGGGTACAACACTCTGGTTATGACCTTTTTAACCGTACACAACATCATACTTTTTCTTCCCATTGAATGGCTGTTTACTTGCACTTGAAGATGCACCCCTTTGGATTTTACCGCTTTTGATGCCATCTTCGACTCTTTCGCCAGTCAGTATTAGCCCGGTGAACCTGACCGAGGAGTTTCCGATTAGGTGATTGAAGAAAGGTCTCGTTAAAGTTCTCATAAAGATATCAATCAGCTCCATGTCAGTTAAGGGTGGTTTCACTCTGCCTGCCAGGTCTCTCCATTTTTGAGCGTATTCTTTGAAGCCTTTGTTGGAACCCACAATCATATTCTGCAACTGCACACGAGTTGGTGCAAGATCAGCGTTGTATTGGTATTGTTTGTAAAAAGCATAAGCTAAATCCTCCCAGGTGTGGATACGAGAACCTTCCAATTGATAGAACCATTTAAGTTGAGTCCCAGCTAGACTCTCTTGGAAGAAATGGACCCAAAGTTTCTGATCAGTGGTGTATGGTTGAATTTTGCGGACATAAGATCGCAGATGCATCTTAGGACAAGAGACCCCATCATACTTGGCAAAAGCAGGAATCTTGAATTTCGGCGGGATGACCACTCCAGAAACCAAACCCAAATCTTCAAAATCTAGACCAGGTACTCTCTAAATTTTTATAGCATTGAGACGATCCTCCAGTTGTTTGTATTTATCGTCCGCGAGAGGATACTCCTCTTCAGCATAGTCAACCTCTTCTTTGTTAAACCCCACACTGTGGTCCCCTTCTTTTGCTTGATTGTCTCCCTCAGTTAACGGAGTTGCAAATTATAGAGCTTGCTCTGTTGATCTTCTGAGCCTTCTTCCCAAATTTAGGACGCCTACTTACTTCTTTGTCTTTTTATTCTTTTCTTTGAGAAGAAGAGTCTTCAGGTCCTCTTGCCCCTTAGCCATAGCCATGAACATTTGTTGGAATTGGGCATTTTGTGTTTGAAGATCCTTCACCGCCTGTTCCATATCCGTCTTATTGAAATAAATAATAGAAAGATAAGGAAACCTGTGTGGGAGAAACTTGTCATGATATGATGCATGGTGTGATACGGTGGGAGAACTGACTTGAGGTTTTGCGTTTGTATTCGCAAATGTTGCGGTTAGCAAGAGTCGCCACCGACTTTTTATTTTATCCTAAGGAAAGGTTAAAAAGCACAGCAAAAACCTTTTGAGATGTTTTCTTGGGTTCGGGGAGTAGATTATAGAAAGGGAAGGTATTAGCACCCTTTCTATCCATGGTTATCCATGGGCTCTTAGTTACTTGCTTAGATCCCTTGCCTTTTGTTTTCAATTGTTTGAAATGGTGCTTGAGTGTGTGGGTTTGAAAATGTTTTGAAAAGAGGCCAATGTGGTGGCAACCTTTGTAATGATCCATGTGGGGATGTATACAAAGATGTACGTCTTTTGAAAAGGTTTTCATTTGTTTTTGAAAGTTGTTTTGAAAGTGTTGTGAGGTGTGTTTTAGAAAATAGGCAAGTGTTTTTGTTTTGCAAGTTTGATTCAAGTAACTAAGAGGTTATCTACTCCTAAATTTCTCAAAAGATTATTGCTATGTTTTAACCCTTTTAACAAGTTTGTTCCACCATTGTATTTGGTGGGCAACCTTATGTTAGGATGTGAAAGGGACAGGCGCGGGTCATCGTTTAGACCATAATTGTAACGGCGTTAAATGTCTTTGGGCAACTTTCTTTAAGGGACTTGATCATTTATTTTTGTTTGTTTTGAAAAGTTTTATCGAGGGACTATGATCATTCGAATTGTTTGCTTTGCCCAAAGAAGTTCAACATGCAATATGGCCCAATTTTGAAAGGCAACAAGTGGAATACCCTAGGGGGTGCAAGTGTGATTTGTGTGTCCATTTTCATGCTTGTTTATCTTGAGATTAGGTCATAACTATTTTTTATCGTTTTTCGCATACAAACCCTAATTCTAACATGTTATCATTAGAAAGCAATAAAGTGCGAAAATAAATTTACTAAGCTATTACAAAACCAAATATGGGAAGGGGGGTACAAATGTTCAAATGAGGATATTGACAAGAATTTAAATCTAAATTATTACATCAATTTGAATATTTGCAATGTAAATAATGTACAAAAATTAAATAAGAATGCAAGATGCAAAAGAAATGTTTTGTATATGTATGAAAAAATATTATTTATGTAAAAGAGAAAAGAAAATAAAAATATATTATTTTTTGGAGTATTTTGAATTTAGGGCAAAAACCCTAATTTTAAAGAAAATGTATTATTATCTAATTTAATACAAATATTTATTTATTATTTATAAAAAATAAAATAAAATGAAGTATATTATGAAAAAAAGTATTTTTGTATCAAATATTAATAAAAATGAAAAATTCAAGTATTTTTATATTTTAACTTAAATATATTAATAAACATATATATATATATATATATATATATATATATATATATATATATATATATATATATATATATATATATATATATATTAAGTTCTTAAATATGCATTATATACAAAATAATATATTTAATATTTTAATAAAATAAATAAAAAAAGAAAAGCATTTTTTATGTGAAATATTTTTAGAAGGTAAATAAAAATAAAAATGTATTTACTCTATTTTTCTATTTATTCTAATAATAGTATATATATAATATTTATATACAAACAAAAGAAATAAATCAAATAAATATGCCATATATTCAAAAAAGGATGGAAAAAAATATTTTTATATTTTTTATATCATGAGAAAAAATAAACAAAGTCAATCAAAAAAGAAAAAGTCAAAAAAAGTCAAAAATGAAGCAAATGGGCTCAGGGGGTTCATGAGTAATGAAGTGGTGCAAATAAGAAAAAATTCCAGGCCCAGCCCAGAAGACCTGTCTTCTTCAACCTCTGAACAATATCCTTCAAGCAAACACACGTTTTTTATCTCTGGATTCCTGGACTTTCAAGCAAAACTCATAACATGAAAAGTGTAGAGCATTAAGAGACGGTTTCAACCATGTAAAGAACTTGACCTAACTCTCTAAGATGAGGGAGAATTTCTCCTCCCCCAATTTCTGACCTAACTTTTCATCAATGTTCAGACATAAAATTCTCTGAGCACACGAAATATAAATGAAATCTAATCATATGAGCATGTTCAGGGCTATGATTGTGACATGTTTTCTTCACAAACCTAAAGCTAACAATGCCTAATAAGAGAGATAGAACTTCATGAATGTACCTGTTCAGTTGGAATCGAGCTTTGCAATGGAGGATGTTTCAGAGTGAAATGATAACTTGTATAGCTTCCTTGAAGTGTAAGGATGCTTTTCCAAGTCCTACTTTGTCTTGAAACTCCCTGAATCGAGCTAGTGAACTCCAACTGCAAAACAGAAATTTAAAAATGGTGAAGTGGCTTGGAGGTGTTACAGGTCAGGTTTCAAGTCATGGTTAGCTTGCATAGGTTGTAAGGAAGGTAGAGGAACAGGTTTGGACCAAAATGCTCGAAGGGATTGAGAGATAGCACTCAATCTGCAGGGGTTGCTCTGTTTGAGCAGTTTCAAGGTGATTATGGCAATGGGAGTGTTTGAGAGGTCAAGGGCTCGTGTATTAGCTTGGATATGTTCTATGGAATGTGTTTGATAACTTCTTTCTTGTGTTTCTATGCTGAGATTGAAGTTGTGATAAGTTATGCACTTTTCTTGAACTTGAAGCAAACAAAAGCAAGTTGATGGTTTAGGTCAGTAGGGGGCTTCCTAATGTGCTGCATAAACCTCTCTTGATCAGTGTGTTATGCACATAATCTTGTGCCAAGCAGATCTTCTATGTACTTGTTGGATTTCTAATTTGACATAAAGCTACTTTATACAAAAATGGCCAATTTGCTTTATCCATTTTGGGATTAAACTTGCATACAATGCTTGCACTCAAAGAACAACATTTTAACACATTGAATATGCATTAATTATTGAGTATGGAATGGTTCAAGGACCTGTAATCAAGCATAAAGCAAGCTGAATTCAAATTTGCAAGATTGTGAACATGTCTTGGTTAAGAACAAAAGTGAATTTTTGCCAACTTGTGAAATTCGAATCTCTCAAGTTATGAGGTTGTTTGAGAAGTTCTTGGACATTTTGGAAAGCTTGGAATGTGTACTACAATCCATATTTGAAATGAAAGTTGAAATTCCAAGTGGAAGGGTATGAAAAATGGCCTTGAAGTGGGGTAGAAAACCTTGTCAAAATAGGTTAAAATTTCACTAAGTTAAAAATGGTTTAGTGCCCTTATTCAAAAAATTGTAACTTGAGATACAAGCTTCAAATGAGAAAACTTTGTGAATCAAAGTTGTAGATTATGCAACAAGATACAACTTTCATGTTTTGACTTTTGTTTGAATCCAAATGGATCTTGGTGAAAAGATGGGGCAAAGTTGGGAAAAAATTAGGGTTTTTCATAACTTAGAAAAATTCTAAGTTATGAAAAATTCCATTTTCAAACCCTAATTTGCATTTTGTGATTTCTTGGTGAACAAGTTTCATGATTTGGCATGTTTTGATGAAAAATGAATCTTGACTCTTGATTTTGACCAAAAAGTCAAAGTTTGACTTTTCAGTATACAGTCAAAATTGATCAATTGACTGGGAAATTCAACTGTCAATCTTGTGTACTTGGGATCTTTTGAGCTTGATGAATGTGTCAAGATCATTCCATTGAGTCCTTGAGTCCATATGTGAGCTTGATTTGCCATTGGCTAGGTGAAACAGTCAAAAATTGCCTTTGTGCAGTCAAAACCCTAAAAATGACCATTTTGCCCTTTTGGTGATCTGATCAAATTTCTTGTGGAATTGTGATCCAAACTTGATCAAATGGTCCATATGAGTTCATAATGTTGATGTGGGTCAAAAATCATGAGTTTTGACTGTCAATTGACCACAGTTGACTTTTTCCCCAATACAGCTGATTTCTAGGTCAACTGTCCAATTGACTGGGCAAAACTTGGAATCAAGACTTGAAACTTGGTATGGATAAACTTGGGAGTCCAACATGAAACATGAAAGTCATCTTAGGCATTCTAGGTCAAAACATCCTTGGGCAAACACAAACCCTAATTTGAGTCCACAGTGCAAGGAGAAGTCTTGAGCAGAGGAAACCCTAACTGGATCTTGATCTTCAAGGGTCTTGTGATGAGAAAATGTTGAGGAAATGGGAGGGAAAATTTTGGGGTACAACACATGGTATGTGGATGCATGTTTTTAAAGATCTCGCGAGGTAAACACAAGAAGATGTTAGAAGTTGAATTTTGATCAACAACTTTAATTGGAGAACTTCGTATCGATGGATGTCCTTCCACGAGAATCAAGCTCACCATGTCATGTGGGTCGTAGACCTTGACTCAAGTTACCGTGCTTTGGTCTTTAATGGCATTTGATTAGAGAATGACAAATCCTCTTGCCCCTGGTAGATGTGTGGTTCAATATGACCATGCATTGTAGGCCCTTGAGATCCTTGAAATGGTTATTGAAAATGCTATGGTATGATGTCATGATGTTTTGTACAAGTATGCAAAGCAAGAAAGTTGTTATGTACACATAAAGCAGACAAGTCCTTAGGTTTAGGCTTGCATGGAGTTTGTAGGTAAGTACCCTCTTGAATTTTAGTTGGCTCAACCTGTCCTAGTAAGTAATCGGGTTCTAGGGGATCTCAATATCATTGATCTTTCTTCATCGGGCATTGTTTCAGCTCAAGCCTCTTTATTAGCAACCGAAATATCCCGGAAGTACGATCTCAATGAGCGTAGCATCGAGTATCAACCAACTTCGGACTGCACCAAAGCCGTCTATCTCACTACTTCCTAATGGCCAAGTTGTTCAATTAAGGTTCTAAGGTCAGTTAGTGCTTCATGACACCACACAGCGGCCCCGTATTCTCCTTGACTACTCAAGGGCTACCGGTACTAATAAATGTGTCACACTAACGTAGCTATTGCTTCAACCATGTCGATATACCCCGCACAGTTTCTATAATCTATTGCTACTTACCTAAAAGGAGCCCCATATCCGGGTAGAGGATCAAAACAAACCCAAACAAGGAACCATAATGTAAAGCATGCAAGTCAAACAAGGAAAACAAGTAAAGGTGATCTAGACCTAAGGTGTTGTACCCCAAAATTTTCCCTCCCATATTCCTCAAGACAGGTCAAGAATAATCTTCAAGTTGCTCAAGTTGGCTTAAGGATTGGACAGTCAAATCACCTCCTAAGGCAGTCAAGTCAAAATTAGGGTTTCGTGTTGCATTAAGGTCCTCATATCCAAATGGCCTCAAGTTATTACCAATGTATTAATATATTCTTAAGTTCATCCATGTCAAATTTCAAGCCTTGTAGAGGAAGTTTGGTCAATCAATTACTCAAGAGGCCCAAAAATCGACTGTGCTAGGGCAAAAGTCAATTGTGTCCCAAATACAGTCAAACCTCAAGATTTTTTGTCAACATTCTCATTTTAAAGGATAATTCATCATTTTATCAATGGTTGATCATGATTCATCAAGTATTGCTCAAGATTCATCAAGATTCAAATGTTGCTAAATTAGGGTTTTGCAGGAAAAGTCAACTCAACTTTGACCAAGCATAACTTTCTCATACTTTATGAGAAATGACCCATCCAAAGCTCATTTTGCAATTTCCTACAATCCATCATCACACCCCAAGATCAAGAAATGCTCTCACAAAAAGTTACAAATTTGGACATTATAGGTCATTTTTGAAAGTCAACAAAAACACCTTTTTTGCCAAAGCTTATAACTTGAGCATGGAACATCAAAATGAGATTAGACCAAAAGTGTTGATTAGAGGACATCTCAAGGTTTCTAAAAAGTCCAAGAACACCTCCAAAAGTTCAAAATTGAAGAAGTTATGCATTGTTGAAGTTGGGCATTTTTCCAAATTTGCCAAAAGTCAACTATCCTCAAAACTCCAATTTTTGACAAAAGGGCCCACTTTTTTCCACTTGATATGGTCTTGTCATGCCACACACGTGTCCCATATTTAATTTCATGGCCATTCATTTTTTTTCTATTTTATTTAATATTTATTGATTTAATTCATTTTTAATCAATATTAAATCAAATAAAATCTAAAAATTGATGAAATAATATCTTTGTGATTGGTACAACTTTCAATTATCATGATTCATCAAATCAATTCTTATAAAGGCTTATTCATGCATAAAAATCAGATTTGAGCTATTTTTGGAAGTTTGATAATGGTGATCAAAATCAAATCATGAATCTTCAATGCACTTGGATTCAGGCCAAAAGATTAAACCTAATTCATCCTATAATACTTGTACAAGCCACACAAAGCAAAAACACGCACAGGGCACTGCTGAAACGGCCAGAAGAAGTTTGTGAAAAAGCTTGAAAACTTGGAGATCAAAAACAACATTAGATCTCGATTCAAACAAAAAGCTTGACATAACTCTCTTCCCTGACATCCCCTGAAGCGATACCAATCAAAACCAAGCCTTCTCATTGCCTAAAACTCGCTGTAAGTGTCCACGAACCAAGCTCTGAACATGGAATCCGAATCTCCAATTCTTGCATCTTTTCTTTAAAATCTTGGCATATTTGTGTTTGTTGTTTGATTTAGAACGTTTTGGCATTATTCAATTTTATTTTTAGAACTTGTATCATGATGCCCGAACCTAGGGTTCCTGTTCTTGTTTTTTAGGCATTTTTGATGCGGGATAAATTGAGGCTAATGATGGGTATATGAATGATCAGGGGAGAGAGACGAATGCAGTGATGGTCTCCATTGGCATTTATATGGCATGTAGCTCATGATAGGATGATGCAATGAATTTAGTTGCAGACTAAAATCCGCAGGTAAATGAACCAGTCTTCGTTGAAGAAGACGAAGACGTGTCCTAGCGTCATTGGTCCATTCAAACAAATTGCACGTTTTTTATTTTTCCAGCATGATTAATTGATTTATCCATATAATGTTTGTTGTAAATTCCACTAACAATAAAGCAGCATGGATGAGTTGGCCAAGGGAGCGTGTCAATGAGCATTGGGACCTGGGTTCGAATCCCAGGTCCCCTAAAACATTATTTCATTTTTCTTCAGGTGTTCTCATGTAGCGCCTAGGATGCAGCTCACCATATGCCCTTCTCCAGATGTTAGCCAGGTGGTCTCAGATCAGATCCAGGGGCCCAGATTGCACGCCCATCATACTCCTTGGTCAACAAACAGGCATTGGATTCCAAAGGTTAAAACATGTTGGATGTTTTGGGCCAACTAATTGCTGATTTCACCCCAGATTAAGGCCCACACCCCCCTGAGTATTTCTTTTAATTTCTATATCTTTTTATTTATTTACTTATTTTATTTAATTAATTACTAACCCATTAATTTTTTCTCATAAAAAATTAGAAACAACAAAAATAATATTTTTACAAAATCCATTAATTTCATTATTTATTTTTATAAATAAACATTAATTAATTTATTTAGTTTAAATAGGTTTAACAACAACATATTTTGCAATAAATTAAAATTAATTTAGAAATAGGTCTTTAATATTTTTAACCATTCTTATTTTATTGCCTTAATTAAAATTAAAAAACCAAAAATATTTTCATTTAATTAATTAATTCAATTATTAATTTAGACTATTTTTTAATTCAAAAAAACAAAAAAATGCTTTCTTTAAAAAAAAAAGGGTCAAAACCCTAAAAAATGCGCTCGATTTAATTTTCCGCACGCGATCTATTTTACCATATTGATGTAACTGTTTCCCGGAATGTAACAGTTAAATTAGGACTTTGATTTATTTATCACTTTATTTTACTTTCCGCAATTTAAATTAAAGGGTTGTTTTTGGCGATGTAAATACCCGACGCCTTGTAATAGTTAGTTTAATTTCCGCAATTTAATTTCCGCAACTTATAAACTGTTAGATGTTTGATAATAGGGAATGCATGACAAGATTGAATGTTTAACTTAAAATCAACATAGATAACCATTGACATGTACAAAGATAAAATAAACCGAAAACAACACACCCGCACATGCGCACTCTTAGGGTATACCTCACTTGGTTGCCTCGAACGTGGTCATTGAGTATAGGAAGTTTTAGAGGTCGCCCTCTTGTCCAAAGATCATAGTTGCCTCGAAACAGTTGCCTCGGAAAAATGATCTAGGATATTAGGGTTACCGCTAATGCATCATAACATTGCTTTAGTGACCACACGTCCCTTAATTGAATTGACCCGAAAACTCCAACGATGGTGCTACCTACTCATCAATAGTGGGATAGCATTGTCTTAAAGGACACTAGTACAGTTTAATTCGCTTTTCGGGTAGGTAGATGGTTCTTAAGTACTTGCTCCTTTTAAAACGAAACAAAACTTTTCGCACTCACACTCCTTTCAAAACAAAAATTCTTTCAAACCCACAAACACAAAGAAAAGCAAACTTTTGAAAACACAATGAGCAAGTACCTAAGAGCCCGTGGATAACCACAGATAGAAAGGGTGCTAACACCTTCTCTTCCTATAATCTACCTCCCGAACTCGAGAAATATCTCAAAAAGGAATTTTTCTGTGCTTTTGTCCTTTCCTTGTTGGATAAAATAAAAGACGGTGGCGACTCTTACTTACCGCGACATTTTGCAAAAACAAACGCAAACGCGAACCAGCATTCCAAAACATTAAGTTCTCTTTCCCACCAATAAATTAAAATTAATTTAGAAATAGGTCTTTAATATTTTTAACCATTCTTATTTTATTGCCTTAATTAAAATAAAAAAACCAAAAATATTTTCATTTAATTAATTAATTCAATTATTAATTTAGACTATTTTTTAATTCAAAAAAACAAAAAAATGCTTTCTTTAAAAAAAAAGGGTCAAAACCCTAAAAAATGCGATCGATTTAATTTTCCGCACGCGATCTATTTTACCATATTGATGTAACTGTTTCCCGGAATGTAATAGTTAAATTAGGACTTTGATTTATTTATCACTTTATTTTACTTTCCGCAATTTAAATTAAAGGGTTGTTTTTGGCGATGTAAATACCCGACGCCTTGTAATAGTTAGTTTAATTTCCGCAATTTAATTTCCGCAACTTATAAACTGTTAGATGTTTGATAATAGGAAATGCATGACAAGATTGAATGTTTAACTTAAAATCAACATAGATAACCATTGATATGTACAAAGATAAAATAAACCGAAAACAACACACTCGCACATGCGCACTCTTAGGGTACACCTCACTTGGTTGCCTCGAACGTGGTCATTGAGTATAGGAAGTTTTAGAGGTCGCCCTCTTGTCCAAAGATCATAGTTGCCTCGAAACGGTTGCCTCGGAAAAATGATCTAGGATATTAGGGTTACCGCTAATGCGTCATAACATTGCTTTAGTGACCACACGTCCCTTAATTGAATTGACCCGAAAACTCCAACGATGGTGCTACCTACTCATCAATAGTGGGATAGCATTGTCTTAAAGGACACTAGTACAGTTTAATTCTCTTTTCGAGTAGGTAGATGGTTCTTAAGTACTTGCTCCTTTTAAAACGAAACAAAACTTTTCGCACTCACACTCCTTTCAAAACAAAAATTCTTTCAAACCCACAAACACAAAGAAAAGCAAACTTTTGAAAACACAATGAGCAAGTACCTAAGAGCCCGTGGATAACCACAGATAGAAAGGGTGCTAACACCTTCCCTTCCTATAATCTACCTCCCGAACCCGAGAAATATCTCAAAAAGGAATTTTTCTGTGCTTTTGTCCTTTCCTTGTTGGATAAAATAAAAGACGGTGGCGACTCTTACTTACCGCGACATTTTGCAAAAACAAACGCAAACGCGAACCAACATTCCAAAACATTAAGTTCTCTTTCGCACCAATAAATTAAAATTAATTTAGAAATAGGTCTTTAATATTTTTAACCATTCTTATTTTATTGCCTTAATTAAAATAAAAAACCCAAAATATTTTCATTTAATTAATTAATTCAATTATTAATTTAGACTATTTTTTAATTCAAAAAAACAAAAAAATGCTTTAAAAAAAAGGGTCAAAACCCTAAAAAATGCGCTCGATTTAATTTTCCGCACGCGATCTATTTTACCATATTGATGTAACTGTTTCCAGGAATGTAATAGTTAAATTAGGACTTTGATTTATTTATCACTTTATTTTACTTTCCGCAATTTAAATTAAAGGGTTGTTTTTGGCGATGTAAATACCCGACGCCTTGTAATAGTTAGTTTAATTTCCGCAATTTAATTTCCGCAATTTAATTTCCGCAACTTATAAACTGTTAGATGCTTGATAATAGGGAATGCATGACAAGATTGAATGTTTAACTTAAAATCAACATAGATAACCATTGACATGTACAAAGATAAAATAAACCGAAAACAACACACTCGCACATGCGCACTCTTAGGGTACACCTCACTTGGTTGCCTCGAACGTGGTCATTAAGTATAGGAAGTTTTAGAGGTCGCCCTCTTGTCCAAAGATCATAGTTGCCTCGAAACGGTTGCCTCGGAAAAATGATCTAGGATATTAGGGTTACCGCTAATGCGTCATAACATTGCTTTAGTGACCACACGTCCCTTAATCGAATTGACCCGAAAACTCAAACGACGGTGCTACCTACTCATCAATAGTGGGATATCATTGTCTTAAAGGACACTAGTACAGTTTAATTGCCTTTTCGAGTAGGTAGATGGTTCTTAAGTACTTGCTCCTTTTAAAACCTTTCAAAACAAAAATTCTTTCAAACCCACAAACACAAAGAAAAGCAAACTTTTGAAAACACAATGAGCAAGTACCTAAGAGCCCGTGGATAACCACGGATAGAAAGGGTGCTAACACCTTCCCTTTCTATAATCTACCTCCCGAACCCGAGAAATATCTCAAAAAGGAATTTTTTTGTGCTTTTGTCCTTTCCTTGTTGGATAAAATAAAAGACGGTGGCGACTCTTGCTTACCGCGACATTTTGCAAAAAAAAAACGCAAAACGCGAACCAGCATTCCAAAACAGTCAGTTATATTCCCACCGATCACAGAACTGGCGACTCTGCTGGGGACAATTAAGAGTGGGGTATAACTTAGGATTAGATCATTGTGTTTTCAATTGTATGCTTTGTATGCTTTAATTTTATGGGCTTGTATCAGAGTTCTATAGATCCTAACCCAGATCTGGGGATACCCTTTAGGTAAGTAGCAATAAACTGTGAGGGATCTGTATGGTGTAGACCGATACGGATGAAGCAGTAGCTACGTTGGTTTGGCACTTTAGTCTGTACCGATATCCCTTGTGTTGGAACGAGGAGAATATGGGTCTTCTAAGGGGTCATTAAGCACCAACTGACCTTAGAACCTTTAAATTGACCAACTTGGCCATAGAACAGTAGCAGTATGCTACACTCATTGAGACTAAACTCTCGCGATGATTCCGGCCGCAAGAAAAGGTTGCTAAACTGGAATTATGACCGATTGAGGGTAGTAAGTGATATTGAGATCCTCTAGAACCCGGTTACTATTTTTAGGACAGGTTTAAACCAACTGAACTGAAAGAGGGTAGTACCTAAGCTCCATGCAAGCCTGAAATCTAAGGGCTCTTCAGTGTGACTTGTGTGCCTTTACCATGTTTGCCTTTTGTGGATACTTGTGGTGTGCCTTTACCATGACATCATGAAATCATAACATTGCATACATTTTGCATAAGGACTAACCTATTTCAAAGACAAGAGGGTTTCATCTTTGCTCTGTTTTATAGGTTATTATGATGCCCATGCGTAAGAATACTATCCAGATCAACTTTATCCAAGTCCCTACCTTGCTTAAAGAGTTGGTTTTCAGGATGCCAGACACTACTTCCTTCATCAGGAGGCATGGTTCCCTTCTCAGTTTAGTCATCCCAAAATTGGACGAACAAATGATGAGTGTCCTGGTCCAATTCTATGATCCGCTGTACCATTGTTTTACTTTCCAGGACTTCCAGCTGGTTCCTACCCTAGAAGAGTTCTCTGAGCTGCTCGGTATCTCTGTTCTGGAGCAGACCCCGTTTACTGGATGGGAGAAGACTCTTAAGCCCGAAGAAATTGTTGCAGCCCTTAACTTGACCAAAGAAGAGGTAATGGCTAACTGGGAGACTAGAAGTGGAGCTAAGGGTTTTCTGACTAAGTTCTTGGTTGGCAAGGCCAATTACTTCTGGGACAGCTTAGACTTCAAGGCGTTCGAGGATATTCTGGCTCTCTTGATTTATGGTTTGGTATTATTTCCGAATCCTGATACTTTTGTTGATATTAATGCCATAAAGATCTTAATCTCTCAGAACCCTGTACCCACTCTCTTGGGTGACATCCTTCATCAGCTCTATGCTCGTACTGCCCGAAAGCGGGGAACTTTGATGTGTTGTGCTCCTTTATTGTCGAGGTGGTTTATTTTGCACCTCCCTAAGTCCGTGCTGAAAAACAAAGAAGGAATGGGCTGAGCTTATAGGGTGATGTCTCTTTCTAATAATGACATTATCTGGACTCTCAAAGGTATGGATGAGGTGACTATCATTGATCACTGTGGAGAGTATCCCAATGTTCCCCTGCTAGGAACCCATGGAGGAATTTCTTACAATCCGTGCTTAGCTCTCTGTCAGTTTGGAAGAGCCAGAAGAGAAGGGCCTCATGAGATGTTAATGCCTCATATCATCTTTGATTTTCAGGGAGATAGTGACGAGCTACATCGTAGATTCATAAGGGCTTGGGACAAAGTTCACCAATCTGACCCATATGAGTTGGGACCAAAGACTTCTCTGCCAATGGAGACATATCTCAGATGGGTCTGCATCCGTGCCCAGAAGCTAGGTATGCCATATGAAGCTGTCAAGCCTGTTACTCTTGAAGTTGCTAATGAGGAGGGGGTTCTTCCAACTATTCTCCACCCTTATATGCCCACTGATATTGGGACTTTGAAGAGGTCTTGGATGCAGTTGATGGATGAACGGGATTCGTACCGGGAGAAGTTAAATGAACAAGAGAAGAAGATCCAGAAGCTGACTAGGCAATTGGAGAACGAGCGGATCCTGAATGATTATGTCCGCACTGAGAAGAAGAGACCATGGGAACATTGATGGACCTTTGATGATTTCTTTTACAGTTTTTATTTACTTTTTAGTATTTCCATTCTTGTAACGCCTAAGGGCAATTTGTTGAACAATTTAAATTTTGAAGTTTAAATCTAATAAAGTGTGTTTCCTTTCTTGTTTATAAATTTGAATCTCGATTGTCTTTGAAATCATAATTATACGCATTTCATCCCATGCACTTCATAAACAGGTACCATTTTTACAGGTCTCTTATCTTCTTCGTTGTTTATTTCAGCAATCATCATGTATGCTGAACCTTCAACTGAGCAAGCTATCAAGGCCCTCCAGGCCCAGAATGCCCAATTTCAAGAGATGTTCACGAATCTGGCTAAAGGTCAGCAGGACCTGAAGACCTTGATTCTGAAAGAGAAGAAGAAGAAGAAGAAGAGGACCATCTTGTTCAATACTGGACGCAGGTTTGGAAACAGGCTACAGAATGAAGTTGATCTGACCACCTCATCTGGAGGGAAAGATAGTCCACAAGAAAGGAGGGCTCCTAGCCCTATGGTCTCCGACAACGAGACGAACTATGATGAAGAACAGTATCCTCCTGCTGAGGATAAGTACAAACCGCTGGAAGACCGTTTGAGCGCTATGGAAATTCAGAAGGTGCCCGGTCTGGACTTCAGAGATCTAGGTCTATCCTCTGGGGTGGTGATTCCCCATAAATTCAAGGCACCTGTCTTTTCCAAGTATGACGGAGTTTCATGTCCGAAGCTGCACCTCCAGTCATATGTGAGGAAGATCCAGCCTTACACTGCTGATAAGAACTTGTGGATCCATTTCTTTCAAGACAGTCTCTCAGGGACTCAACTTGAGTGGTTCTATCAGTTGGACGGAGCCAGTATCCGCAACTGGGAGGATTTGGCTATTGCATTTTACAGGCAGTATCAGTACAACTCCGACCTCGCTCATACGCGTACCCAACTCCAGGGTATGTCAATGGGAAGGGGTGAAGGATTCAAAGAGTATGCTCAGAAATGGAGAGACCTTTCTGGAAGGGTGCAATCACCTTTGGCTGATCGTGAACTTGTTGACATGTTTTTGGGGACCCAGTCTGGTCCATTCTTTAACCATCTGATTGGAAGCTCTTCAGCTGGGTTTACAGATCTTATTTTGACTGGTGAGAGGATTGAAGCTGGTATTAAGGCTGGAAAGATACAGAAGGGTGCCTCATCTAGCAATGAGAAGAAGCCGTTTAAGAAAGAGTCCAGTGCTGTCTACAGTTCGAGAAGACAGAATAGACCTGAACATCGCCAAGCTGTCAATGCGGTTGTTATTTCAAAACCTGCTGGTGCTCCTCAGCACAATAATCAACAGAAGGACGAGAGACCTCGAAGGCAATTTACTCGTCTCAGCATGACTTTGTCTCAGATTCTGCCCCAGTTGCTGAAGACCAATCTGGTAATTCTAAAAGAAGCTCCGAAAAGTCCAAATACCACATCACTGAGGTATAACCCTAATGCCCGCTATGCTTTTCACTCTGATAGCCCGGGGCATAATACGGACGATTGTTGGGTTTTAAAGAACAAGGTGCAAGAGTTAATTGATGCAAAGGAGATTGAGTTCGAGGCGCACGAGAGGCCTAATGTTGTGACTGCTCCCATGCCCAAACATGGAGTAAATGCTGTAGAGGAGGACTTGTTTGTAGTTTCCGTGGATGATATTGTTACCCCTATGATGACTGTCAAGAAGAACCTGTTGTTGGCCGGTTTATTTCCGGGCTGTGGCGAAGGTTGCCATATGTGTTCTGTTTTACCTACTTGTTGCCCATTTCTGAAGTCAGGTATCCAAAACCTGATGGATAATAAGGAGATCCTGTTTGAGAAGATTGTTGTTCCTTCCATTCCCACTGAAGAAGTCGCCATTATTACTATTTTCAACAATTCTTCCAAGGCTCCCTCGAGGAAGCCTGTTAGAATTACGTCTGTTCCGAAGATCGCACCTGTAATCATCACTGTTCCGGGGCCCATCCCCTACACCTCTGACAAAGCTGTCCCTTGGCACTATGAGGCATATGTTTATGTTCTAGGAGTTAAGCTAGAGTTGGATGTTGATACCGGCGTCAACAACATTACTGGACCTGCTAAAGTCACTCGCAACGGTAGACTTTTCTCACCTGATATTGCTCCACCAACTGTCCGAAGACCTGTTGTCATTACACCTGCAAGTGTACCTATCACTATTCCTGATCAAGTTCCTAGTCCTACCCCTGTCGCCGAGTCATCTAACGCTAGGGGCAAAGGGATCACCACTGATGTGCCTGCCCAGACGGAGGCACCGAAGACCATTACTGTTGAAGCTTCCAAACAGGAGATGGAAGAGATTTTGAAGATTATTAAGAAGAGTGATTATAACGTAGTTGAACATCTGGGGCAAACCCCATCCAAGATTTCTATGTTGTCACTATTGTTGTGTTCAGAGGCCCATGCCAAGGCTCTGATTACCTTCCTGAAGACTGCCCACGTGCCACAAGAGACATCAGCTGATCAGTTTACCGATTGTGTGGCCAATTTAACTGTTAATAATGGTTTGGGTTTCTCCGATGCCGATTTGACTATTAAAGGGAAGAACCACAACGATTCCCTGCATGTCTCCATTGAATGCAGGGGCACTACTCTTGCACATGTATTGGTTGACACTGGTTCCTCATTGAACGTCTTGCCCAAGAAAGCTCTAGACCGGTTGGATTGCAAAGGGTTGGAGCTAAAGCCAAGTAACATCATTGTCAAGGCCTTTGACGGGTCTAAAAGGATGGTGCATGGTGAGGTTAATATTCCAATTAAAGTTGGTTCTCAGGTCTTCAATTCTACATTTTACGTGATGGACATTCGACCATCCTATTCTTGTTTGTTGGGTCGTCCATGGATCCATAAAGCTGGAGCTGTAACCTCAACGCTTCACCAGAAGCTGAAGTACCCGGTCAGAGGGAAGATTGTGACAATACAAGGGGAGGAAGAGTATATGGTCAACCACCTCAACTCGTTCCGATACATAGAGATGGATGGGGAGTTCATTGAGACCCCATTTCAGCATTTTGAAGAGGTTCCTCAGACACTGGCATCAGCTGAGACTGTGGTTGAAGATTCTCCTATGAAGATGGCTTCCTTAAAGGATGCCCGGGCTGTTATTGAGAAGGGTGAGTGTGTAAATTGGGGATGACTTCCTGATTTCACTCAGAAGACTAACAAGTTTGGTTTGGGTTTCACTGCAGAAGCTCAAAGGTTGTTCGAAGTGCAACGATTGGAAGACCTCCTGTGTTCATCAGCAACTCGGGAGTAAATGCCATTGAAGATGATGTGGAAGAGTCTGAATTCGACATCTGGATCTATCCTACGACCAACGGTGGACCAAGCAACTGGACAACAAAGGACTTCATCCCTATTACTTTTGTTACCCAGTAATGAACTGTTTGTTTTGAATTTGTAACAGACAATGTTTTGAAACTTTATGGCCCGGTGTATTACCCGGGGCACCATGGCTTCATTTGTGAGGGCTTTTGTGTGCCATTTTCATGTATCATTAATAAAAGCATTGGACGTTTCTTGCATTTCAAATTTTGCGCTCCTTGTTTTTCTTTACTATATATTACAAAACAACTATTTTACACACACTCACATATACAGGTCTCAATCCACTCTGGAGCTCACTAGTAACGACTCTGCTACTGCCAGTTATGACTTTGAAAATCCAATCAACTTAGCCGAAGACGAAGGTGAAGATGATTGTGAAGTGTCGGGTGAACTTGCAAGACTGCTACTCCGGGAAGAGAGGGCCATTCAGCCACATGAAGAGCCGGTGGAAACGGTGAATCTGGGTACTGAAACAGACAAGAAGGAAGTCAAGATCGATGCAAATCTGGAGCTTAGTGTGAAGCAGCGGTTGATCCAGATACTGCATGACTATGTTGAGATCTTTGCCTGGTCTTACAAAGATATGCCTGGGTTGGATACTGACATTGTGGTTCATCGCCTGCCTACCAAGGAAGACTGCCCTACGGTAAAACAGAAGGTTCGCCGTATGCGCCCAAAGATGTCTGAGAAAATCAAGGCCGAAGTTATGAAACAGTTTGACGCTGGTTTTCTAGCAGTGACTTCTTACCCTCAGTGGGTTGCCAATGTGGTTCCGGTACCGAAGAAGGATGGTAAGGTTCGAATGTGCATTGACTACAGGGATTTGAACAGGGCAAGCCCTAAGGATGACTTCCCTCTACCTCACATTGACGTTCTAGTTGACAATACCGCTCAGCACAAGGTCTTTTCCTTCATGGACGGATTCTCCGGTTATAATCAGATAAAGATGGCTCCCGAAGACATGGAGAAGACGACCTTTGTTACTCAGTGGGGTACCTTTTGCTATAAGGTCATGCCTTTTGGACTAAAGAATGTCGGGGCAACATATCAGTGTGCCATGGTTGCTTTGTTTCATGACATGATCCATCATGAGATTGAAGTATACGTCGATGATATGATTGCAAGGTCCCAGATTGAGGAAGAACACCTTGACCATCTACAGAAGCTGTTTGACAGATTGAAGTTGTACAAGCTGAGATTGAACCCGAACAAGTGCACCTTCGAGGTAAGGTCTGGTAAGCTGCTGGGTTTCATTGTAAGCGACAAAGGCATTCAAGTGGACCCTGCCAAGGTGAAAGCCATACAAGAGATGCCAGCTCCCAAGACAGAGAAAGAGGTCAGAGGCTTCCTGGGATGACTGGACTACATTGCCCGATTAATCTCTCACCTGACTGCTACTTGTGAACCAATCTTCAAGTTGCTGAAGAAAGATCAAGTGGTACGTTGGAATGATGAATGTCAGGCCGCATTCGAAAGGATCAAAGAGTATCTCCAAGAGCCACCCATCCTAATGCCACCAGTTGAAGGGAGACCTCTGATCTTATACTTGACAGTACTCGATAACTCGATGGGGTGTGTGTTGGGGCAGCATGACGAGTCTCGCCGAAAAGAGCATGCTATTTATTACCTTAGGAAAAAGTTTACCGACTGTGAGACCCGATACTCACTGCTTGAGAAAACTTGCTGCACTTTGGCATGGGCTACACGCCGGCTGAGACAGTATATGCTGACTCACACTACTCTATTGATATCAAAGATGGATCCAATCAAGTATATTTTCAAAAAGCCTGCCTTGTCCGAAAGAATAGCAAGATGGTAGATGATCTTGACTGAGTATGACATCTAGTACACGACTCAAAAAGCAATCAAGGGAAGTGTATTGGCAGACCATTTGGCTCACCAGGCAGTGGATGATTACCAGTTTATGTACTTTGAATTTCCGGACGAGAATATCATGGTAGTGACTGATTGAGAGACACCTGGACCGGATGAAGGACCTGAGGAATGATCCTGATGGTCTATGTATTTTGATGGAGCTTCGAACGCTTTGGGTAATGGCATTGGCGCCGTGATCATATCTCCTAAAGGCTCCCATACTCCGTTCACCGCCCGATTATGTTTCAACTGCACCAACAATATGGCGGAGTATGAAGCATGCATTATGGGTCTTCGAGCTGCAATTGACCTAAGGATTAAGTTTCTAAGTGTCTTCGGAGATTCCGCTCTCGTGATCAGTCATATCAAAGGCGAGTGGGATACGAAACACCCAAATCTTATTCCTTACAAAGAGTATGTATTGACGTTGCTTCCCCATTTCGAGGAAATAACCTTTGAGCACTTCCCTAGAGAGGAGAATCAGTTAGCGGACGCGTTAGCTATGATGTCTTCTATGTTCAAGGTTAATTGGGACAACGAAGCTCCCTGGATCATTATTGAAAGATTGGACGAACCTGCACATTGCTGTGACATTGAGACTGAAGAGGTAACAGAAAAGCCTTGGTTTCATGAGGTGAAGAGGTACCTTGAAGCGCAGGAGTACCCCGAGGGTGCATCTGTTAATGACAAGAAGTTTCTGAGGAGGTTCGCGGCAAAGTTCTTCATCAATAATGGTATTTTCTACAAGCGTAACCATGATTCAACCTTACTGCGTTGTGTGGATAAGAATGAAGCAGAAAGGATCATGGCGGAGTTACAAGAAGGTACTTTCGGAACTCATTCCAGTGGACATACCATGGCAAAGAAAATCCTCCGGGCAGGATATTACTGGTCTACAATGGAAGCCGACTGTTATCAGCATTCTCGGACATGTCACAAGTGTCAAGTCTATGCCGATAAGGTGCACATACCTCCAGTTCCTCTGAATGTCTTGACATCACCTTGGCCTTTTGCAATGTGGGGCATTGATATGATTGGCGAGATCAGACCTACGGCATCCAATGGACATTGTTTCATCCTGGTAGCGATCAATTACTTTACGAAGTGGGTTGAAGCAACTTCCTTTGCTACGGTAACCAAGAACGTCGTGGCACGGTTCATTCGGCACAATCTGATATGTCGATACGGTGTACCAGAGAGGATCCTTACGGACAATGGTACCAATCTTAATAACAAAATGATCACTGAGCTCTGCGAGCAATTCAAAATACAGCATCATAACTCTTCTCCCTACCGGCCGAAGATGAATGGGGCTGTCGAAGCGGCTAATAAGAACATTAAGAAGATTGTGCAGAAGATGACAGTGACATACAAAGACTGGCACGAGATGTTACCATTTGCTCTTCATGGGTACCGTACCTCAACACAAACATCAAGAGGGGCAACACCCTATTCCTTGGTATATGGCATGGAGGCAGTCTTGCCCATTGAAATTCAGATACCCTCTCTTCGGATCATGAAGGATGCAGGTTTGAGTGAAGATGACTGGATGCAGACCCGGCTTGATCAACTGAACCTAATTGACGAAAAGAGACTTACTACTATTTGTCATGGTCATACGTACCAAAAACGGATGATCAAGGCATTTAACAAGAAAGTCAGACGAAAAGAGTATCAAGTTGGGGACCTGATAATCAAATGCATTATTCTACCTCAAGGTGATCCCAGGGGCAAATGGACCCCTACTTACGAAGGGCCATTTGTGGTTAAGAACATTTTCTCAGGAGGAGCTATGATTCTAACCACCATGGATGGTGACGACCTTCCTCACCCCGTCAATGCAGACATAGTGAAAAAATACTATGCATAATCAAAGACCCGCTAGGTTGACTGGCCTAGGCAAAAATAAGGGCTTCCCGGCGAATCAAAAGGGTTCGGGCAAAAATAAGGGATGAAAATAAAAAAAATCTGTACACCCGGCAAGTCGAAAACCTGAAAAGGCGGCTTGGGAAAAAAGGGGTATCCCGGTGGACTGAAAACCTGAAGGGCGGTCCAGGCAAAAATTAGGGATTAAAGCGTAACATTATGTCTCATTGGATCACCTCGCATCCAGACTTCGGTATCAACTATCAAGCTCGGACAGCACCAATCAATCAGATTCATCTTCAACTAAGCAGCAAAGTGATGAGACACTTGAAGATATAAAGGCAATAGCAGAGTTGGAACCCAGTGGGATTATTCACATAGTTGTTTTGTTTTCTTTTCACAAATTGTATAAATTCTATTTGTTCGGCGGCGTTCTCTTACTAGGACGTCAGCCTCTTGTACGAAAACGCCTATTTACAGGCAAACTTCAAAATCAATACAAATTCATTTTTAGATAAATTTCAAATTGTTTTTCCTTTATCTGTTTTGTTTTGCAAAGAATGTCCAATGTTCATTTTTGATATATGAATTTGACATTAATTGCTGCTCATAAATATTTACATGCGAAACAAAAGACGAATTACAGGTGATATCAGAAGTAGAGGCCATAAGAACTGTCCGAGCGGTCTAGTTGCTCTGTCCACCAAGGTACCAAGGTAGGTTCAGCTGAAGAATATGACCAAAATACCGTCACTCCCCGTAGAGTAAAACAGTAAGGGTAGATTTCCCAGCTGAGACTTGCAGCTATGTACAAATCAGTAACACTCTCCCCAAGAAGAGTTAATCTATCATCAGCCCCAAGAAGGTGTGGTATCCCCAGAAGATCTTAATCTTCCCCAGCGGAGTATAAAGATATTCCCCAACAAGTATAAGAGCATCTCCAGCAGTCTTAATATTCTTCAACAGAGTATAAGAATGTTCCCCGGCGGAATACAAGATACCCCTAGTGGAGCCGTTACCCCAGCGCAGTCTAAAAAAGCTTCCCCGCCAGAGTTGAATCATCTTACCCAATAGATTCTGGAAGTTTATCCCCTGCAGAGCACAAATAAATCTCCCCAGCCAAATTCAGAAGGTTATCCTCACAAGAGTCTAACTAGGTTATCCTCAGCAAGTTGCAACTGAAAGATCATCCCCAGCGAAGTTCTTTCTTTCCCCCCAGCAGGACTTCTATCCTCAACAGATTCAATATCACCAGCAACGGTAATCCATCCCCAGTGGAATTTATCGTTGAAATCCCCAACATAGCTTATCAATGGAATCCCCAGCGGAGTTTATCGTTAAAATCTTCATCAGAACATCTCTTCCCCAGAGAGTAATTCCCCTAAGAATAATCTCTTCATCAGTTTATCCCCCAACGGAGTTCTTCTCTCCTACAAATTTATCACCTTCGTCCACCATCCCCAGTGAAAGCGAAGCATTCAACTTTATTCTCCAGCAGCTCCGGGATTTATTTTCCCAAGCTAAAACATCACACTTCCATACATCATGATACATGCATATACACATCATACGAATACAACCTCATTTATTTTGAGAATATCATTGCCTGATCCATATCAAGCATTGCATATGATTGACCTTTACCTTTCAGGAAAGATACAGTTAAAGTTCTCAGTTACGTCGAAGACCTGACCGGTTCTTAAATCTCAATTGAATTATCCTCGGTTGAATTTCGGATAAGGTTCTCAATCTTGACGGTTTCCCTACGTCATAGTGTGGACAAGTGCTATAACCTCAACGGTATACTACGTTGAGCACGAGTCAGTTCCTAGATCTTGATGTTTTCCTCCGTCATAGTATGGACAAGTGCTATAACCTCAACGGTATACTACGTTGAGCACGAGACAGTTCCTAGATCTTGATGAAGATGTTTCCCTACGTCATAGTATGGACAAGTGCTATAACCTCAACGGTATACTACGTTGAGCATGAGTCAGTTCCTAGATCTTGATGTTTTCCTCTGTCATAGTGTGGACAAGTGCTATAACCTCAACGGTATACTATGTTGAGCACGAGTCAGTTCCTAGATCTTGATGTTTTCCTCCGTCATAGTATGAACAAGTGCTATAACCTCAACGATATACTATGTTGAGCACGAGACAGTTCCTAGATCTTGATGAAGATGTTTCCCTACGTCATAGTGTGGACAAGTGCTATAACCTCAATGGTATACTACGTTGAGCACGAGTCAGTTCCTAGATCTTGATGTTTTCCCTACGTCATAGTGTGGACAAGTGCTATAACCTCAACGGTATACTACGTTGAGCATGAGACAGTTCCTAGATCTTGATCAAGATGTTTCCCTACGTCATAGTGTGGACAAGTGCTATAACCTCAACGGTATACTACGTTGAGCACGAGTCAATTCCTAGATCTTGATGTTTTCCTCTGTCATAGTATGGACAAGTGCTATAACCTCAACGGTATACTACGTTGAGCACGAGACAGTTCCTAGATCTTGATGAAGATGTTTCCCCACGTCATAGTGTGGACGAGTGCTATAACCTCAACGTTATACTACGTTGAGCACTAGTCAGTTCCTAGATCTTGATGTTTTCCTCCGTCATAGTGTGGACGAGTTCTCTAACCTCAACGGTATACTACGTTGAGCACCAGACAGTTCCTAGATCTTGATGAAGATGTTTCCCCCCAATTGAATTATGGACAGGTTCTTAAGACTCAGCCTAGGCATTCTCTCATCTGAAGTGCAGGCAAGTTCCTAAATCTAAACAAAAGTTAGACTTCCCCGTCGGAATCTTCTACAAACAACAAGTGTGCAAATTCTCGCTAAGGAATCTCGTATGCGATCGACACTCCTGCAGATGGCATCTGTAAGCCCATCCTCCTACCCACAATCTCCAAATGGCATCTGTAATCCCATTCCCAACATCACAAGACAGATGCTACTTCATGCGAGTGCAAATTTCTGGGCACTCTAGTGTTCAATCATCTTCCACCTTCGGATCACGAAAGGCCCGAACGCCAATCTATATCCTCAGGTTTAAGAAGATTGAACAGGGGCAACTTTTGTACCCCAAAATTTTCCCTCCCATATTTCTCAAGACATGTCAAGAATAATCTTCAAGTTGCTCAAGTTGGCTCAAGGATTGGATAGTCAAATCACCTCCTAAGGCAGTCAAGTCAAAATTAGGGTTTCATGTTGCATTAAGGTCCTCATATCCAAATGGCCTCAAGTTCTTCCCAATGTCTTAATATATTCTTAAGTTCATCCATGTCAAATTTCAAGCCTTGCAGAGGAAGTTTGGTCAATCAATTGCTTAAGAGGCCCAAAAATCGACTATGCTAGGGCAAAAGTTAACTGTGTCCCGAATACAGTCAAACCTCAAGATTTTTTGTCAACATTCTCATTTTAAAGGATAATTAATCATTTTATCAAGGGTTGATCATGATTCATCAAGGATTTCTGAAGATTCATCAAGATTCAAAAGTTGCTAAATTAGGGTTTTGTAGGAAAAGTCAACTCAACTTTGACCAAACATAAATTTCTCATACTTTATGAGAAATGACCCATCCAAAGCTCATTTTGAATAGTATGCAATTTCCTACAATCCATCTTCACACCCCAAGATCAAGAAATGCTCTCACAAAAAGTTACAAATTTGGACATTATAGGTCATTTTTGAAAGTCAACAAAAACACCTTTTTTTCCAAAGCTTATAACTTGAGCATGGAACATCAAAATGAGATGAGACCAAAAGGGTTGATTATAGGACATCTCAAGGTTTCTAAAAATTCCAAGAACACCTCCAAAAGTTCAAAATTGAAGAAGTTATGCATTGTTGAAGTTGGGCATTTTTCCAAATTTGCCAAAAGTCAACTATCCTCAAAACTCCAATTTTTGACAAAAGGGCCCACTTTTTTCCACTTGATATGGTCTTGTCATGCCACACACGTGTTCAATATTTGATTTCATGGCCATTCATTTATTTTTCTATTTTATTTAATTTTTATTGATTTAATTCATTTTTAATCAATATTAAATCAAATAAAATCTAAAAATTGATGAAATAACATCTTTGTGGTTGGTACAACTTTCAATTGTCATGATTCATCAAATTAATTTGTATCAAGGATTATTCATGCATAAAAAAAATCAGATTTGAGCTATTTTTGGAAGTTTGATAATGGTGATCAAAATCAAATCATGAATCTTCAATGCACTTGGATTCAGGCCAAAAGATTAAACCTAATTCATCCTATAATACTTGTACAAGCCACACAAAGAAAAAACACGCACAAGGCACTGCTGAAACGGCCAGAAGAAGTTTGTGAAAAAGCTTGAAAACTTGGAGATCAAAAACAACATTGGAGCTCGATTCAAACAAAAAGCTTGACATAGCTCTCTTCCCTGACATCCCCTGAAGCGATACCAATCAAAACCAAGCCTTCTCATTGCCTAAAACTCGCTGTAAGTGTCCACGAACCAAGCTCTGAACATGGAATCCAAATCTCCAATTCTTGCATCTTTTCTTTAAAATCTTGGCATATTTGTGTTTGTTGTTTGATTTAGAACGTTTTGGTATTATTCAATTTTATTTTTAGAACCTGTATCATGATGCCCGAACCTAGGGTTCTTGTTCTTGTTTTTTAGGCATTTTTGATGCAGGATAAATTGAGGCTAATGATGGGTATATGAATGATCAGGGGAGAGAGACGAATGCAGTGATGGTCTCCATTGGCATTTATATGGCATGTAGCTCATGATAGGATGATGCCATGGATTTAGTTGCGGACTAAAATCCGCAGGTAAACGAACCAGTCTTTGTTGAAGAAGACGAAGACGAAGACGTGTCCTAGCGTCTTTGGTCCATTCAAACAAATTGCGCGTTTTTTATTTTTCCAGCATGATTAATTGATTTATCCATATAATGTTTGTTGTACATTCCACTAACAATAAAGCAGCATGGATGAGTTGGCCAAAGGAGCGTGTCCATGAGCATTGGGACCTGGGTTCGAATCCCAGGTCCCCCAAAACTTTATTTGATTTTTCTTCAGGTGTTCACATGTAGCGCCTAGGATGCAGCTCAACATATGCCCTTCTCCAGATGCTAGCCAGGTGGTCTCAGATCAGATCCAGGGGCCCAGATTGCACGACCATCATACTCCTTGGTCAACAAACACGCATTGGATTCCAAAGGTCAAAACAGGCTGGATGTTTTGGGCCAACTAATTGCTGATTTCACACCCAGATTCAGGCCCACATCCCCCTGAGTATTTCTTTTAATTTCTATATCTTTTTATTTATTTACTTATTTTATTTAATTAATTACTAACCCATTAATTTTTTCTCATAAAAAATCAGAAACAACAAAAATAATATTTTTACAAAATCCATTAATTTCATTATTTATTTTTGTAAATAAACATTAATTAATTTATTTAGTTTAAATAGGTTTAACAATAACATATTTTGCAATAAATTAAAATTAATTTAGAAATAGGTCTTTAATATTTTTAACCATTCTTATTTTATTGCCTTAATTAAAATAAAAAAACCAAAAATATTTTCATTTAATTAATTAATTCAATTATTAATTTAGACTATTTTTTAATTCAAAAAAACAAAAAAAATGCTTTCTTTAAAAAAAAGGGTCAAAACCCTAAAAAATGCGCTCGATTTAATTTTCCGCACGCGATCTATTTTACCATATTGATGTAACTGTTTCTCAGAATGTAATAGTTAAATTAGGACTTTAATTTATTTATCGCTTTATTTTACTTTCCGCAATTTAAATTAAAGAGTTGTTTTGGCGATGTAAATACCCGACGCCTTGTAATAGTTAGTTTAATTTCCGCAATTTAATTTCCGCAACTTATAAACTGTTAGATGTTTGATAATAGGGAATGCATGACAAGATTGAATGTTTAACTTAAAATCAACATAGATAGCCATTGACATGTACAAAGATAAAATAAACCGAAAATAACACACTCGCACATGCGCACTCTTGTGGTACACCTCACTTGGTTGCCTCGAACGTGGTCATTGAGTATAGGAAGTTTTAGAGGTTGCCCTCTTGTCCAAAGATCATAGTTGCCTCGAAACGGTTGCCTCGGAAAAATGATCTAGGATATTAGGGTTACCGCTAATGCGTCATAACATTGCTTTAGTGACCACACGTCCCTTAATCGAATTGACCCGAAAACTCCAACGACGGTGCTACCTACTCATCAATAGTGGGATAGCATTGTCTTAAAGGACACTAGTACAGTTTAATTCCCTTTTCGAGTAGGTAGATGGTTCTTAAGTACTTGCTCCTTTTAAAACGAAACAAAACTTTTCGCACCCACACTCCTTTAAAAACAAAAATTCTTTCAAACCCACAAACACAAAGAAAAGCAAACTTTTGAAAACACAATGAGCAAGTACCTAAGAGCCCGTGGATAACCACGGATAGAAAGGGTTCTAACACCTTCCCTTTCTATAATCTACCTCCCGAACCCGAGAAATATCTCAAAAAGGAATTTTTCTGTCCTTTTTCCCTTTCCTTGTTCGATAAAATAAAAGACGGTGGCGACTCTTGCTTACCGCGACATTTTGCAAAAACAAACGCAAAACCCGAACCAGCATTCCAAAACAGTCAGTTTTCTTCCCACCGATCACATAAGGTAACCCCACTTTTAAGTTTTATTCCCCAGCAGAGTCTCCAGTTCTGTAACACGATGGGAGAACTGACTTGGTTGTTTTGCGTTTGATCGCAATTGTTGCAGATAGCAAGAGTTGCCGTCGACTTTTCTTTTATCCAATAAGGAAAGGGTGAAAAGAACAGGAAATATCTTTGAGATTATTTTCTTGAGTTTGGGGGGTAGGTTATGAAAAGGGAAGGTATTAGCACCCTTTTCATCCGTAGTTATCTACGGGCTCTTAGTTGCTTTCTAGGTCACTTGCTTTGTTTGAAAATATGCTTGTAGTGTGGGTTTGAAAATATTTTGAAAACGTCTTTGTAATGATTCCCGTCTCTATAAGAATGCGTACAAAGTGTAGGTTTTGAAAATATTTCAAAGAGATGTTTTATGTGGTAGATGTTTTTGAAAGTAATTTTGAAAACTGCCTTTGTAATGATTCTCGTCTCTATAAGAATGCGTACAAAGAGCTTTGTCTTTCGAAAATGTTTCAATGGAAATTGTTGGTGTAAAAATGATTTTATTTGTTATGAGCAAGCGAGAAACTATGAGCATCCTACCTACTCAAAAGGTCTAATGTTCTTTTCCTCCTCCTTTAGATGTTGCTATCTTACCATTGATTTGGTAAAAAGCCTCATCGTTGGATGTGAACGGACAGGCGTGGGTCATTTGTATAGTCATATAAGGAAACCTATGAGACGTTTAAGCAATTGTCGTATAGGGACTAGATTGTTTACCAAAGGTAACATCGAGGGTCATCGAGGGACTATGATCTTTTATCGAGGGTCTTTGCTAAAACGCCCATATTCGAGGGACATGACTATTTTGAGGCAACAAGTAAGATTACCCTAGAGGTGCATGTGTGCAAAGTGTGTTTGATTGCATGCATTTAGTCTTTGATTAGGGTTTTCTACTTATTGGTTTTCTACTTGATAGTTTGATGATTTTTCTCCACGCCCCAAAGTCTTCTGGATGTGTTTTCCAGTCCCCTTAGACGTTTTATAGAGCCTCTTATTTATAGATGAAGTTGCTGAGGTTTAGGAGGGAAAACAAAAGAATTTGAACAAATTAGGTATACTGTTTTTGTAGCTTTTGAGGGGCAGTATTCGTATGCCAAATTGGTGCAAATACAAGAGCAATGTAGCGGGACTGCTGTGCAGCAGGTTTGGAGCATTGTGGCCAGTGCAACAGGCTTGAACTTGCAGCAAGCATCTTTGAATATTTCATCTTTTCGTTTTGACCTCATAGGTCTAACCTTCGACCAGACTCCTCTTCATACAACAATATTTATTTCCAATCAAAGTGTCTTTCGAATGGGCCCTTTTTGTGCATCCTTCGAAGGGGCCAGTTGTGAGTGTCATAGCGCAAAAACTGTGTGTGTTAAAACAAACTGTTTCCAAGGGAGATACTGCCCAGTCTAAACTGGCGTGAAAGCAGCCAATGCTTTGTGGGCACCATTGCCTTGTGAATGCTAGCCATGGAGAAGCTTTTGCCTTATGCATACTGGCCTGAATGGGGGTCTTGGCTTTTGTGAATCGAAGGAATCATGCAAAGGTAAAACGGCTTCTGAATCAAAGGAAAGCTGTAGGAGGCCATTATCATGTGCACCAAAATCCAGCTTGTAAGGGGTCATTGGTGTAATCGAAGCTTACATGTAGGAGGCCTATATGCCCAAATGAGAATTGCATGCAGGAGGTCCCGTCTTTGTGAATCAAAGGAAACCTTCAGAAGGCCATTGCTTTCTGAATAGAAGGAAGCTTTCAGAAGGTCATTTCCTTCTGAATCGAAGGAAGCCAATATGAAGCCACTACCTTCTGAATCGAAGGGCACCAACAAGAGGCCCTTCCTTTTTTGAATCGAAGGAGACATGAAGGATGCTATTTTCTTATGGTTCGAAGGAGGCATGAAGGATTCCATAGACCAATCAAAGTAGTCTTGATAGAGACTAAAGTCCAAACGAAGCAAGGGAAATCGAAGAAGGCTTGAAGGAGACAAAAGTCCAATCGAAGCCTTGTGAATCGAAGTAAACTTGTTTTTTTCTTCAAAAAAATCATTTTACCTGCTTTTCCCTTTTTTAACAGTTTCTTCTTTAACTTGATGCTGGAAAATTTAATTGTACTTGTGCAAGCTTTAATTTTTGAGAATCCTTGTGAGAAATCCCTTGAGAAAAGAGAGGGCAAATTTTGGGGTACAACAACAGAGCATAACAAAACTTTCATAAATTGGTTTAATGAGAATATTTATAAAGAGAGTGGTGCATCGAATACTTACAAATGGTTATCACGTATGCCTAAGTTTAATATAATCCTTGTTTTTCATAATTACATACTTTGAAATAAATGTTTATGATATGCTTAAGTATATAATGCAAGAATATATTTTTAATATGGTGCTTAAATCTAATAAAACCTTGTTACAAGATGTGGTGTATCTTGTATTTCATAATTTTCCATTAAGTGTGATGTTTTCTTTCACTATAAATGCTTATACTTTTAAAAATGCAATATGATATTTTTTGGTGCTCTAATATACAAATGTTTGCATATCTAGCCTCTTCGTAATTGCATCTTTTACTCGCCTTTTTGATTTTGATAAAGGGGGAGAAGTATACTCTCAGGAGGAAGGTATATATTTTATCTAACTCATAAGATGTTTTGTCACTCCAAATATATCTTGTATCTTGTATCTTTTACCACCTCCCATGAGAGATGCATTATCATCATCTAAAAGGGAGAGAACGTGGAACTTCATTTTGTTAGTAACAGGATTTTTATCAAGACAACATCTTTTGATGATGACAACTATAAAGAAAAGAGCAGATACATCCATAATGATAAAGATGCAACAAATGATAAGTCAAATAATGCACTTAAGCGGTTAAAGATGCAAGCCAAGGATATAAAATCTTGATAAACATGACTATCAGATAAATACAAACAAACCGGGTTATATCAAAAGCCTCAAGAGATCTCAAGCAAATGTCAATGCAAAGATCACAACCAACAAAGGCTTAGTGAAAATATCTTAAATTAGTAAGTGAGTGAAACTATGTAAAAGCAAATTGAATTTTTCATAGAAGAACATGACTATAAACACACACACACACACACACATAAAAACATTTTCTCAAATGATTTACCAAAAAAATACTTTGAAAAACATATAGAAATTGTATAGAATAAGATGAGAACAATAAAAAATACATAAAAGAATTTTTGACAAATTTTTATTGGTTGGAGAAAAATGCCAACAGATTAGATTGGCTCGAACTTGAGGCGTAAGGCAATTTGAATGCACTCATATTCTATGCAAGGACTATATATCTTATTTTTCCATTTTGGGAACTCATATATGATTAAATTTCAAAAGTCAACCGATTAGTAAAAGTGTAAATCGATTAAATAACAAATTTTTGGCTTAAATGCTATTTCCTTTTTTTTGGAACCTCAAGTCTATAAATAAAGGCTTCCTTTTTCATTTCAAATCATCCAAAACATGAATTTGTGTATTGACATTCATTCTCTCTCTCTCTCTCTTTCTCTAAGTTTTATTTTTAGCTTTCTCTCACTAGATCTTATAGCCAAATGCTTTTGTGAGGAAAGTACCATTTGTGGGTGAGGTCACCTATGTAATTCTAGAAGGATAGAATTGTTTAAATTCACCAAGGTAACTATGTTTATAAACCTTTGTTGAATATTGTTCAAATAGAGATTATACATGTGGTTCTAAGCTAAACTCGATAAAAGCTTATTGTTGGGGATTGTGTGATCAGTTTCTATATATAGGTTGAGGATTATCTACCTTTGATAATCTTCTCTTAGTTCGTGATTGGTTCAAGATTAGCCGATATTAAAAATCTTCCTAGGTTTAAGATCAGCCCGGTTAAAATCTCAGAGGTTCCTTGGTTATCCTATTAAACCAAAACTGAGCTCAGATATATTTTAGAACTTACATACTAACCACTACAAGGTCCACGTTCGTGGAGAGAAGACTAACCGCTTCAATATATAGTTGGAAAGAAAGTTTGGCCAGTTCACTTTCAATAAGTTATTAGATAAAAGACACAAACACTCATATCATTCTCTTGTAATATTTTATTTGTAAGACAACCACTATATCCTTGTATAAGGGGGCTAGTGAGTCTTTCCTACTAAAAGCTCTCAATTATTATTGGAAACTCTCAATACCAGGTCTTGGTCTAGTCAGGTGCCTTAACAATTGGTATATATATATATATATATATATATATATATATATATATATATATATATATATATATATATATATATATATATATATATATATATATATATATATATATATATATATATATATATATATATATATATGGTTTTTTCATAGCATTGAAATTTTTTCAAATAAAAAACTGAATACATATTGTGCATCATGTTGCAGTAGATAACATAGAGGATTTTTAATTTCAGAAGTTATTAAACATGTGATCTGTAATGTGTGTTCAATTTAAGTAAATTTTTTATCAGCCCGTCGAAAAAACAGGTTCGGCCCGTCAGACATGCTTATAATTTTTAAATGTTTATTGTAAATTTATAGATGCTATTGATATCATATGATTTCATCATCTAATATAAAATAAATTTAAACACAGTTAAGTTTCAAAATTTAAACATATGATTTTGCGACTCTCTTAAATATCAAATTTAACTATTTAATTTTTTTTTTGTAAAAGGATAAGTAAAAGATCAATTATTTATTATCTTACGCTTTGTGTGTATGCCACATTGCTACACATCTTTCATATTTTAGCCTTTAACTTCATTAATTATTGTCACGTTTTAAACATATTTTTTTCTTTTTTAAATATTACAGAAATGAGTGAACATGAAATATACATGTTTGTTTTGTAATGAACTAGTAAATGATCCGTGTGTTCGTGTGGGTTGAGAAAAGTCAATATGAATATTTAATAAATATTATATCGATATAAATATTTAATAAATATTATATAGTTATGGTTAAGAAATTTATATAAAAATATATATAAATTAACAATAAAAAATATTTCTATGATGATTTTTATTTAAATATTAATTTAATTTATCAAGTTGTAATAGTTGTCAGGATATACATAGATTTAGTAATTGCTATTAAACCAAATATATGGTGGAAAAACAAATTTGACTCGTCAGACATGTCTATAGGTTTTATAATTACTTATAATTTTAATTTTACAATTTCTATTAACAAACGTTATAAAATAAAACATATTATACACAAAAAAAAAACATATTGGTTTAGTAACAAATTAAAATTATAATAATTTGATTATATTTATTAAATTGAATAATATTATGTTTGTTAAATTTGTGTAGAAATAAATAAGTTATAGCATATATTAATTCAGATGTCATTAAACATATGTTCTCTAATGTGTGTTCAATTTAAGAATATATTTTGCCAGCCCATCGAAAAACAGCTTTGGCCTGTCGGACATGCTTATAATTTTTAAATTCTTGTGTATTTTAAATTTATGGATGATATTGATATTATTAAATTTTATCATCTAATAGAAAATAAATTTAAACACAATTAAGTTTCAAAATTTAAACATATGATTTTGCGATTCTCTTAAATAACAAATTTAACTTTTTAAAATTTTTATTTGTAAAAGGATAAGTAAAAGATCAATTATTTATAGTCTTACGTTTTTGTATGTATGTCACATTTTTACGCAACTTTCATATTTTAGCTTTTAACTTCATTAATTATTGACACGTTTTAAACATATATTTTTCTTTTAAAAATATATAAATCTGTTAATATTATTTTAGGATGATAAAAAACCCATTAATGAATTTTGTATTATTTTTGCCTCATAAGATTTGTTTTGACAATATACATAAATAATAATAATAATAATAATAATAATAATAATAATAATAATAATAATAATAATAATAATAATAATAATAATAATAATAATAATAATAATAATAATAATCAATAAAAATTGTTTTAATTTATAATAATAGTCGTCGATTTTGTAATCAATTTAAAAGGTGTAAATTTTTTATTATTAAATACATAAAATCTACCCCTATTTATTTGAATATTGAAACAACTATATTTCAATATAAACATGTTTTTTCAACCTATATAATAATAGTCTTGGAACGTGTAGTTTAATTACCCGTAGTCCAATATAATAACGTCGTTCAAGTTGGTAAATGAAAAGATGGAGATCACGTTGATAAATTAAAAGTCTATTTAAGACCATAAATGAAAAGACAATCTCAATATTGTATTAAAAACTGACTTTTAATGAGAAAATAGATATTTTAGATATAATTTACCACTTAAAAAAATTATATAACTCATCAAATAATTAGAAAATAGAAATAATAAATATTAGGGATGTGAAATATGATGCTTTATATAAATACATTTATATACCATATTTAAAAAGTAAATTATTTTTCATTATATAAATAAATATATATCATATTTACAAAGTAAATTACTTTGCATCTCAATAGATTAGAATATAACCTATCAAATAAAAGTATAATAAAAAACAACACATCAGTGACACTATTTTTCAAACATAATTTAGTGAGGAAAGTACCATTTGTGGGTGAGGTCACCTATGTAATTCTAGAAAAGTAGAATTGTATAAATTCACCAATGTAACTATGTTTATAAACCTTGGTTGAATATTATTCAAATAGAGATTATATATGTGGTTCTAAGCTAAACCAAATAAAAACTTATTATTGGGGATTGCGTGATCAGTTCCTATATATAGGTTAAGGATTATTTACCTTTGATAATCTTCTCTTAGTTCGTGACTGATTTAAGATTAGCCAATATTAAAAATCTTCCTAGGTTTAAGATCAACCCGGTTAAAATCTCAAAGGTTCCTTGGTTATCCTATTAAACAAAAATTGAGCTCAGACATATTTTGGAACTTGAATACTAACCACTACAAGTTCCGTGTTTGTGGAGAGAAAAGACTAACCGCTTCAATCTACAGTTGGAAAGGAAGTTTGACCAGTTCACTTTCAATAAGTTATTAGATAAAAGACGCAAGCGCTTATATTTTATTTGTAGGACAACCACTATATCCTTATATAAGGTGGTTAGTGAGTCTTTCCTACTAAAAGTTCTCAATTATTATTGGAAACTCTCAATACCAGATCCTGGGGAGAGGAGTAAGTCCTTTTTGTTTTGGACGAACATCTATAATTCCTGGTGTTCTTCTTCTTCCTTTAATTCTTTAATTTCTACACTTTAAATATTTATTTTCCGCTGCTTACAATTATAAATTGTTTTCAAAGTCTAATTTAACTTGCCAAAAGTTTACAAAACTATGTTTTTATAAACCACATAAATCACACTTCTCTTGTGTGTGAAGTCTCAATTCCAACTCTAATGGAAAAGTCGCTTCCATCACACATGAGTTCAAATGACTTGAAATTTTTTTCACATAAAAAACTGAATACATATTGCGCATCATGTTGCAGTAGATAACATAGAGGTTTTTTAATTTTTAAAAAATCTTTTGATCCTCCAATACAATCCATCATGACCAAGAAAGCTTCTTATGCCCCTTAATATTAGAGGGTGCCAATAGTGTTTCAATGAATTCAATTTTGGCTTGATGAACCTCTAACCCCCACCTTAGAAATTCTATGGCCTAAGACTATTCCTTCTTTGACCATAAAGTGACACTTATCCCAATTTAGTACTAAATTGCTCTCTTTTCACACCTTGTTAGCACCAACTCCAGATTATCCAAACATCTTTCAAATGACTTTCCAAATACTGAAAAGTCATCCATAAATACTTTCATGGAGCTTTCTAAGACATCAGAGAAGATGACCATCATGCATCTTTGAAATGTTGCATGAGCATTGCACAACCCAAATGGCATCCATCTAAATGTAAATATTCCATAAGGACATGTCAATGTTGTCTTCACTTGGTTTTCAGGGTATATTGCTATTAGAGTATAGCCTGAATATCCATCAAGAAAATAATAAAACTCTTTTCCATCTAGCCAATAAAGAATTTGGTCAATAATTGGAAGAGGGTAATGGTACTTCCTTGTAACCTTGCTTAACTTCATGTAATCCATACAGTTTCTCTAGCAAATAGCCGCTCTTAAAGGAATAGGCTCTTTTTTTTTCATTCTTAATGACATTCACACCACCCTTCTTTGCAATATATTGAGTATGATTCACTCATACACTGCTAAAAAATGGGGTAGATAATACATACATCTATCCATTTGATGATATCCTTCTTCACTACATTCTTCATTATGGGATTAAACCTTCTTTGGCACTCTTTATTGTTTTTGGAATTTTTCTTCCAAAAGTATTTTATGCATGCAAAGTGTAGGACTTCTTGTATTCTCATGGTAGTTTAGGGGTGATAGTTCTTGTATGTTTAAATGAGGACTTTAATTTGAATTTTGAATGGGATTTGATGAAAAATTAAGAGTCTTGGGCCTAGCTCCTGTAATCTAGAGTCTTAAGAAAGGTTGGTACCATTAACCATCACATTATTTCATATCTTTGGTCTAACATGAAGCATAAATCCAACCTTTTGATTAGACAAACCAGTTGGTTGTTTGGTGATGGATCTTCCATTAACTTATAGAAAGGCTCTAGGCATGGGGAGCCTCTTTTGCAAGAAAATAACCTTATTAGTTTGGAAAGCCTTTCATTTTCCTAAATTCTACTATGGCACATTTTATTCTTGAAAACCCGTTCCATTTTCCTTTAAGTGGCTCAACCTATTTCATTTCCAATAGCTCAAGGATCAAATCTTTTGTAGAAACCTATTCAGGTGACTTGACTTTTAAAAAAGCTTATACCCTTAAATCTCCAACTTCTCTTATGCTCGACTAGGCTAAATTAGTTGGATCCTGGGGCATACCACCTTCGAAATCTATGGTGGCATAGAGTCTAATGCACAACAACATTCCCACAAATGACATGTTGAAATTAAGATTGTTCAATGACCTTAACCTTTAGTCCGTGTAAAGACCATGAAGAATCCACTTTCACTTATTTTTTGAGTGCCCTTATCTTGTTAAATAGTTAAATTATCTTGAACACTTGTGGTTTTTTCTAATAAAGGCATGCCTACTCAACGTTCCTAGGTCATCATTTATGCTATGATTAACATAATCAATGCAATTTTGCCAACTGGAACATGACTTAGTTCAACAATCATTACACTCCTTTTTATAGTGTCGCCTCTAAGATATTGGCTCAAGTTAACTTCATATGTAATAACTCTAAGCTCCCCACTGAGGCTTCTCTGTCATATTTGTCAATTATAAAAAATTTTAAAGTCTTCATTCCCTCCCCTTGTGCTATGTTAACCGAGGAAGTAGTTTGACATTCTCCTTTTGCAAAGTTGAATCAAATGTGATTATGATGAAGAGATATTCACGAATAGTTTAGGTGATTTTTTCTTAGTTTTGTCGAGCCTTCATCTTGGATGCACTATTTTTTTTTATTTTGCAAAATTTTGTGGAGTTTTGAGAGTCATAGAGGTAGCTAATGATTAATCTTGATATAATCTTTGGATTGAATCTGATTCTTACTTGGTGTTCGAAATATTTAATTTTGGTATACTCAGATCACATATATAAAAAAAGATAAAAGTGGAGAAAATATTTTTACTAATATAGGTCTCAACTCTAATTCTCGGAGTAGGATTCTCTAAGGTTGCCTTCTCAAAATTTGGTGACTTTAAGCAATTTTTTAAAGAAAAAAATGAGAAAAAAGAAGAAAGGGGAGGGAAATATGATGAGAGAGAATATGTAATAAGAGAGAGATAGAGAGAAAATTAGAGGGAAGTTTTTTCCCTAAAATTAGAGAATCTCAATCCCTAATTTTCTCACAACTTTATATATATATATATATATATATATATATATATATATATATATATATATATATATATATATATATATATATATATATATATATATATATATATATATATATATATATATATATATATATATATATATATATTAAAAATGTCTTGGATAAAAGTAGATTTGCTTTATCTTATTTTAAAGATTTTTATCCTTTGAGTGAGTTTTGATATAGTCCACTAACTCTTTTTTTGTGTTATCATCTATTATCAATCTATTAAAAGTAAAGTACCTGGAAATTCCAAGTCTAACCTTTTGATTAGATGTTATAACTTTTCTTATTCCAAGGGTATAATAGACTAATCAACACTATGCTGTTACCATATTCATTTGGCATTTAATTTTACTGACATGTCAATCTATCATAATTTTACACTATTTTTTATTTATTTGATTTATTAATTTATTTTATTTATATTTGAATTTTATTTATATTTGAATTCCAATTCCAATGTTTCATTCACGGTTAATTTGATATTCCAAGATATCTAGGGATGTCAATGGGGCGGGGCGGGGCCGGGGGGACACTTCCCCATCTTTTTCCCGCCATCAAATTCATTCCCCGTCCCCGTCCCCGATCTCCGTCACGGGGGAATTTCTATCCCCATCCCCGTTCCCCGCGGATCCCCGTTCCCCGCGGGGATCCCCATAGATCCTACATTTATTCATTAATATTTTATTTTTTTAAAATGTTTATATTTTCTATAAAAATAAAAAGCACAAAGAATTCACATATTTATTATGTTATTAAAAAATACTAGTATTTGACATTTATTATTTTTTATTAAAAATACTAATGGAACACAAAATAATAATATTTTTTTTATAAATTTCTATAAAATGCTATAAAATTCAACAAAATGAACTATAATACTTTTTAAAGTAACAATATGCCTAAACAACTAAAAAAATCCAACAACATAATTATGCTTAAAAAACTATACTTCATCAAAACTAATAAGGGATAATTATAAAATTTAGCATCATGAGTATGCTTGAAAAGCTAAAAAATACTTCATAATAAGTCAACTAAAAGCAAAAGTCAACATATCTCTATTTGCTCAATTGATAACACACGTAAAGTAGAAATATCAAAATACTTAAAACAAAGTTACATATAAATAAACATAAAGGAAATGACTAAAAAACCTAATCTAAAATATATATATTAAATTAACTATATTAAAATAATAGGCGGGGCGGGGTCCCCGCGGGGCGGGGGGTGTATTCCCCGTCCCCGTCCCCGAAATGCTCTCGGGGGAATTTTTCTCCCCATCCCCGCCCCCACGGGGGAAAATTCCCCATCTTTGGGGCCCCGAACGGGGCGTTCCCCGCGGGGATCCCCATTAACAGGTCCAAACTGACATCCCTAAAGATATCACAACATTATTTTAAAAAGGTTACGTATTATTTTCCAATTCTTCTTCATTCCCATATTTTGATTCTCTGTGTCCATTTTAATACAGATTTTGTAACAGGTCTAAATAGTAACACCAATGGCGCGACCACCAATGGCGCGACCGATTGAAGCTGTGAAAGACATCAACGAATCAAACATTTAATTTTGCTGACATGTCAATCTATCATAATTTTACACTATTTTTTATTTATTTGATTTATTAATTTATTTTATTTATATTTGAATTTTATTTATATTTGAATTCTCATTCCAATGTTTCATTCACGCTTAATTTATTTATATTTGAATTCCAATGTTTTTTTTTGACAGAATTTGAATTCTAATGTTTGACTCACGGTTAATGAGGAAGGAATTGGAATGGCCAAATTAGATCTATTATAATTAAATGGAATATTATTCATTGCATGATTTAAAAATACCCACTATTTATCATTACACAACAAGATTAAATGTATATTATTGGAATTAGAATGGATTATTTTGATATTCCAAGATATCACAACTTCCCATGCATTCTTAACCATATATATAGTCATTCTAAACCCTTACTCTTTCACTCCTCAATCTTCTTCATTCTCCATTTTTTTATTTTTAATTGCTATAATTTTAGAAACAAATATTACAATTTTTAATAAAACATTTACGATTTATTTTTTTAAAGTACGACTAATTAATATATTTTTATACAATATTAAAAACAAATATTACAATTTTTTAATCAAATATTGGAGTACCATTTAATTGAATACTTTACCAATATATCTTTTGAATGGAGACATTATTATCATTTATTTTTATTATACTTATATGAAAATTATTTTGAATGGTGACATAAATATATTTAATTTTTATATATGATTTGATTCCATAAAATATTATGATCAATAAAATTTGAATTCTCTTTTAATATTATAGGTTTGATACTATTTCATATTGTAGGAATATTATATACATTAGAATATATAAAGATATGAAAAAAATTAAATCAAAACTTTACAAATATATCTTTTGAATGAAGGTATTAATATTATTTATTTTTATTATATATAGAAAATATTTTGAATGGTCACATTAATACATTTTATTTTTATTTTTATCAATCTATTAAAAGTAAAGTACCTGGAAATTCCAAGTCTAACCTTTTGATTAGATGTTATAACTTTTCTTATTCCAAGGGTATAATAGACTAATCAATACTATGTTGTTACCATATTCATTTGGCATTTAATTTTGCTGACATGTCAATCTATCATAATTTTACACTATTTTTTATTTATTTGATTTATTAATTTATTTTATTTATATTTGAATTTTATTTATATTTGAATTCCAATTCCAATGTTTCATTCACGGTTAATTTGATATTCCAAGATATCACAACTTCCCATGCATTCTAAACCATATATATAGCCATTCTAAACCCTTACTCTTTCACTCCTCAATCTTCTTCATTCTCCATTTTTTTATTTTTAATTGCTATAATTTTAGAAACAAATATTACAATTTTTAATAAAACATTTACGATTTATTTTTTTAAAGTACGACTAATTAATATATTTTTATACAATATTAAAAACAAATATTACAATTTTTTAATCAAATATTGGAGTACCATTTAATTGAATACTTTATCAATATATCTTTTGAATGGAGACATTATTATCATTTATTTTTATTATACTTATATGAAAATTATTTTGAATGGTGACATAAATATATTTAATTTTTATATATGATTTGATTCCATAAAATATTATGATCAATAAAATTTGAATTCTCTTTTAATATTATAGGTTTGATACTATTTCATATTGTAGGAATATTATATACATTAGAATATATAAAGATATGAAAAAAATTAAATCAAAACTTTACAAATATATCTTTTGAATGGAGGTATTAATATTATTTATTTTTATTATATATAGAAAATATTTTGAATGGTCACATTAATACATTTTATTTTTATTTTTATCAATCTATTAAAAGTAAAGTACCTGGAAATTCCAAGTCTAACCTTTTGATTAGATGTTATAACTTTTCTTATTCCAAGGGTATAATAGACTAATCAACACTATGTTGTTACCATATTCATTTGGCATTTAATTTTGCTGACATGTCAATCTATCATAATTTTACACTATTTTTTATTTATTTGATTTATTAATTTATTTTATTTATATTTGAATTTTATTTATATTTGAATTCCAATTCCAATGTTTCATTCACAGTTAATTTGATATTCCAAGATATCACAACTTCCCATGCATTCTAAACCCTATATATAGTCATTCTAAACCCTTACTCTTTCACTCATCAATTTTCTTCATTCTCCATTATTTTCAAAAGGTTACGTATTATTTTCCAATTCTTCTTTATTCCCATATTTTGATTCTCTGTGTCCATTTTAATACAGATTTTGTAACAGGTCTAAATAGTAACATCAATGGCGCGACCGATTGAAGCTGTGAAAGACATCACCAATTCTTCTTTATTCCCATATTTTGATTCTCTGTGTCCATTTTAATACAGATTTTGTAACAGGTCTAAATAGTAACATCAATGGCGCGACCGATTGAAGCTGTGAAAGACATCAATGGCGCGACCGATTGAAGCTGTGAAAGACATCAACGTCTCAAACATTTAATTTTGCTGACATGTCAATCTATCATAATTTTATACTTTTTTTATTTATTTTATTTATTAATTTATTTTATTTATATTTGAATTTTATTTATATTTGAATTCCAATTCCAATGTTTCATTCACGGTTAATTTATTTATATTTGAATTCCAATGTTTTTTTTGACAGAATTTGAATTCTAATGTTTGACTCACGGTTAATGAGGAAGGAGTTGGAATGGCCAAATTAGATCTATTATAATTAAATGAAATATTATTCATTGCATGATTTAAAAATGCCCACTATTTATCATTACACTACCAGATTAAATGTATATTATTGGAATTAGAATGGATTATTTTGATATTCCAAGATTCCCATGCATTCTAAACCATATATATATAGTCATTCTAAACCTTTACTCTTTCACCCCTCAATCTTCTTCATTCTCCATTTTTTTTATTTTTAATTGCTATAATTTTAGAAACAAATATTACAATTTTTAATAAAACATTTACGATTTATTTTTTTAAAGTACGACTAATTAATATATTTTTATACAATATTAAAAACAAATATTACAATTTTTTAATCAAATATTGGAGTACCGTTTAATTGGATACTTTATCAATATATGTTTTGAATGGAGACATTATTATCATTTATTTTTATTATACTTATATGAAAATTATTTTGAATGGTGACATAAATATATTTAATTTTTATATATGATTTAATTCCATAAAATATTATGATCAATAAAATTTGAATTCTCTTTTAATATTATAGGTTTGATAATGTTTCATATTGTAGGAATATTATATACATTAGAATATATAAAGATATGAAAAAAAATTAAATCAAAACTTTACAAATATATTTTTTGAATGGAGGTATTAATATTATTTATTTTTATTATATATAGAAAATATTTTGAATGATCACATTAATACATTTTATTTTTATGCATGATTTGATTTCAAAAATTTATGATCAATAAATTTTGAATGGAATTATAAAAATAACGTAGTTTAAAGGATGTATTGTTAACTATAAATATATTGTTAATAAAATTAACAAAAAAAGTATATTATAAATATATAAAAGATAAAGTAAATAAGAACTCGTTTATCTTAAATATTTAATTTATCATTCTATAAATGTAAGAATAAATATTATTTTGTAATTATTTAGATCCTTATTTGACCTAAAATAAATTATTTCAATTTCTATAAAAAGGTTAATAAAACAAAACAAAATCAATTGAGATTTGATAATTTTTTTAAGTTTATGAAATAACTAAAATATATCATAATCTTTTCAAATTAACTTTATAATTGTAATCATGATAAAAAAAATATTAAATGGTAATCATGAAAATTTAATGATAAATGATAATCATAAAAATTTATGATAAAATAAAAAATTATTGATACAATCATTTTAATAAATTAAATAATTTATAATTAATTTTATAAAGGTGAATAAATTACAAATAATTTTATAAATGTAATAAATTAAACTATTTATAAAATTATTTATATCAATAATAGTAAATTACATATATTTTAATAATGGACACGAATTCAACATGCTTATAAACCGGAAAAAAGTTACAATAATTTTATAAACAGGAATAAGTTAATATCATTTTATATAAATTAATAGTATAATATAATGTATTAAATATTTATATAACACTTTATTAAATAAATTTATTTCATGAAATTAATTTTATATAATATCATTAATATTTAATTATTGAAAATTCGCAATAAACTGAAAAATATTTATTACAAATCGAATATAATAAAACATAAGAAATAAATAAATAATTTTGAAATGTTATATATGATTCATTGTAATAATAAATGTTAAATTATTATTTAATATTATAATAAATTTTCCGATATTCTTAGATTTAATTTATTCTTTTTCCCGTATATAATAATAATATTATATTATTATTTAATATTATAATTTTTGATTGACAATAATAAATTCATTTTAATTAGTTAGACATTAAGATAATAAATTTAATATATATCACTAATACACGATATTTAATTTGATTTTGGAGTGAGATACAATCAATATGGTATGGCTATATCAAAAAACGTTTCAAGCCTATCAAATGCATGCTTGAGTAGTTACTATTCATGATGCACTTCATTTTCGGTTTCCAAAGTGAAACTATAATGATTTTTTCTGACCATTGCTTTTCTTTTCAATTCAAGATTAATTGGCAGAATGGTTAGAATCTAGAAAGTTACCTTTTCTTATTGGTACTTGATTGTCCATAATTATAACATTTTTAATTAAATTTTGAAATAACACTTAACACTATTTAACGCTATTATTATTATTAATTATTATTATTAATAATTAAAATGGTTCACAAAAATAATCACTTGGTATTCTGTTGACTTCAGTATTTTACTTCAAAATCTTGGAACCGTGAATGTTGTATTAACAATTATATTTATTATCATATAACCAAAAACTTTATTCATTTTATGTCTACAATCCTTTTATGTGGTTAACAAAAAAAATTGAATGACAACCATACAATCAAAGTGATTTTCTACCCATTCATTTTTGCATCACCTAACCAACACTATGGAACCACAAGTTGCAGCAATGGCAAGACGTAAAAGGAAGCAGATTCTTAAAGATAAAAGATTGAAAAAAGGAAGAACAGATGAAAACACAATCAATCCCATTGAAAACTCTCAAAGATATTATGTTCCAACCATGGTTAATATCAGAACACCACTATCTGATTTAACTTCATCAATCTTTAATGAAAGAAATATGAGTTGACCTTCACCAGCATCTGCATCAATCAACTCAAGTACAATGAAGAGTTTCAATATTGTTTCTACAAATCAACTGGCTGCTTCAGCATGACAGCGGAGGAAAAGTATTATGGAAGGTAAGATGCCCCAATCTTACAAACTTCATAACAACCTTAGCAATAACAGTGGGGGTCCTTTCAGGATAAATTCTCCATCCTTTTCGCATTTCAAAACACCATTTTCTGATATAGCTTCCTCATGTTCTAACCAAAGAAACATAAAACCTCATGCACCGCCAAGTTGTTCTATTCAAAAATCAAAAAAACAGTTGACTGTTACACCTCTTTCAGATATAACTTCCTCATTTTCTAATCAAAGAAATATGGAACCTCATGAACATCCAAGTAGTTATGTTCATAAATCAAAAAAACAGTTGAATGTAGGTGTTATTCAATCCATGACGGTCAAACTCTTCAATTATTTTGGAAATGAGAATCATAATCTGGCTTTTTCATCCACAAGCAATATTCCTATACAAGAACCCACAACATTCACTTCAACTCCAGATGTTAACATTGAGAGTGATTACTCTGGTGATGAGACGGTAACAGATGATTCTCTCAGTGATAGCTCATGTGAATTCAATGCCGCAGATGCAAATTATGACTCAAGTTCCAGCTATGATGACGAAGATGTCTATGACTCCAATTCTACATCATTTGATTCTTTAAATATTGGTATTTATCATTAAAGCCAACTTTATTTCTTATTTAAATTCATTATACATATCAATTTGACATTGTCCATTACATGTTGCACTTTGATACCTGCTATGATTTAATGTGGATTTTAGTTATAATTTTATTATTTAATATGAACGATTTTAGTTATAATTTTATTATTTAATATAAACCAATTGCTCAACTACGTTTCATTTAAATAGGTTATTCTAATATTGGTGATCCTATAGTTGAATGCACACAATGTGGGGCACTTATGTGGTATCAAGAAAAAACTGACAAGCGAAAACATAGTGCAGTTCCTAAGTTTCAACTATGTTGTGGAAAGGGGAAAGTTATGTTGCCACTTCTGAAAACACCACCACTATTACTACAACGTCTTTTGTTTGATAATAGTGAGATAGACAGTCAAAATTATCAACAATTTTGTAGAATGTACAACATGATGTTTGCTTTTACGTCTCCGGGAATGAAATTCGACAACAGATTTTTAGCTGGAAGTGGACCACCTAACATAAGAATTCATGGACAGACTTGCCATCGAATTGGGAGCATGTTACCTTTAACTGGACAATCTCCAAAATTTGCTCAACTGTATGTTTACGACACCGACAATGAGATTCAACATAGAATTAAAGGAATTGGGTAATTTTACTAAACTTTGTTTTCTTTACAACATATTAAATATTTTTCATTGCTGCATCATAGTATTTCCTTTTATATGCAGGAACAACCCCAATATTATTCCAGAAACAGTTAGTAGATTGAAGGACATGTTAGATGAGTTCAACACACATGCCAAATCTTTTAGGATGGCAGCAGATAGATTAAAGGATTGTCCTTTGCCTGATCTCAAGCTTAAGCTAATATCTGATAGATCAACAGATGGAAGGATTTATAACCAACCTACTGTTTCGGAGGTAGCCGCCCTAATAGTTGGTGATGTTGATACGGGTTCTAAGAGGGATATTCTTCTTGAAAGAAAGAGCGGAAGGCTAAAAAGAATAAGTGAGTTTCATTCAAGTTATCTGGCATATCAATATCCACTTTTGTTTCCTTATGGGGAAGATGGTTTTAGACTTGGAGTTCTTCTTAGAGAAACTAATACCAAAAAAAAAATGAAGAGGAATAAGCTTACCATTAGAGAATGGCTTGCTTTTAGGATTCAATGCAGACATAACGAGGCACAAACTATATTGCGGTCAAGAAGGTTGTTTCAACAATTTTTGGTTGATGGATTTACTATGATGGAGTCACAAAGATTGAATTATATTCGAAAACATCAGAAAAAGCTGCGTGTTTCTAAATATTGCAATTTGAGCTCATCTGAACAGAATGAAAACACTCAAGGATCAAACAAAGGTAAAAGAGTGGTTTTACCTTCAACTTATGTTGGAAGTCGGAGGTTTATGGAACAACTCTATTTTGATGGAATGGCAATTTGTAGCCAAGTTGGATTTCCATATCTTTTTATCACATTTACTTGCAATCCCAACTGGCCTGAAATCCAAAGGTTGCTTAGCAAAATTAACTTGAATTCTCAAGACCGTCCAGATATCATCTCAAGAGTCTTCAAAATTAAGTTCGATGAGTTGTTGTGTGATCTAACAAAAAAGCACGTGTTAGGGAGAGTGATTGCATGTAAGTCAATTTAATACCCTTTCAGTCGAGTTATATTTTTTGACATTAATCTTATTAAATATGTAATATGCATCGTTTTACTAAGTTTAAACTTACTTAATTTCAGATATATACACCATTGAATTCCAAAAGCGGGGTTTACCACACGCCCATATACTATTATTCTTGCATCCTTCAAGCAAGTATCCGACTCCAGATGATATAAACAAGATCATTTCAGCAGAGATACCAACGGAAGAAGATGATAGGCAACTCTACCATTTGGTCAAGACACATATGATTCATGGCCCATGTGGTTTAGCAAATGCGAATTCAACTTGCATGAAAAATGGAAAGTGCTCAAAATACTTTCCAAAGAAATATCAAACCGAAACCATTGTTGATCAGGATGGATATTCCGTGTACCGAAGAAGAGAAACTGGTAATACAGTGCTGAAAAAACACGTTCAACTTGATAACAGATATGTAGTTCCTTACAATCCATATTTGTTGAAGAAATTCCAAGCACACATCAATATGGAGTGGTGTAATCAAAGTACTTCAGTTAAATACTTATTTAAGTATATTAACAAGGGGTATGATAGAATTACTGCTGCTGTTGTCCAAACTGACGGTGATGGATCTCCCTCGGTCATAATGGTTGACGAAATCAAGCAATATCTTGATTGCAGATATATCTCACCAAGTGAGGCATGTTGGAGACTTTTTTCATTTCCTATTCATGGTAGATCACCCGCAGTTGAAAGGTTGTTCTTTCATCTTGAAGGAGACAACTCTGTTTATTATACCGATTATGAATTGATAGATGAGGTGCTTGACAAACCAACTGTGAAAGAATCTATGTTTACGGCATGGATGGAAGCAAACAAAGCATACCTAGAGGCAAAGAATTTGACGTACTCACAATTTCTTTCCAAATTTGTTTATGATAAAAGATACCGTCGATGGAGACCGCGTAAAAGAGGAAATACAATTGGCAGACTTATTTGGGTCCCTCCAAGTACGGGTGAGTTATATTTCTTGAGAATAATGCTAACAGTCGTCAAAGGTCCAACTTGCTATGAGGATATAAAATTTGTGGGTGGAAAAGTTCAGGATTCTTTTAGGGATGCATGCTTCGAAATGGGCTTTCTTAAGATGACAAGGAATATGTTGCAGCCATCGACGAAGCAAAGAATTGGGGTTCCGGGCATTTTTTACGAAAGTTATTTGTCACTATGTTACTATCCGGTACTGTCAATAGACCACGACATGTTTGGGGAAAAACTTGGAGGACGTTATCTGATGGTATCCTCTACCAACAAAGGCAAAAAACAAATAGAAGAGGTATGAACACTTTATTAAACTTTTTTAAGTCAACAAATATTATTTTCCGAATGCAAGCTGTATCTTTTTTTATTACAAAATATAATGATATGAACTTACTTTAAAATATAATTATTCTTCATCCATATGTCCCTTATTTAATATGTTTCATAAGGTATGTCCATTTACGTAAGAAACATTTTCATATTTGTCATTTGTCATGTATGTAAGTTATTTTCTTAACTTGCAGCTGCAACAGTGTCTTTGGTTCCATTTAATTTCACGCAGCCGCAACATCAACTGTTTGATTTATGTTCAATGTATTTCAACATCACGACAGCAGTTGCATCATACATATGTAATTATATAGAAAACTAATGAAATTTTTTTAACAGAATTGCAGCTATCGGACAATGAGTTAAAGAATCTCACACTAATTGAGATTGAGAACATGATGCAATCGAATCGAAGAAGTTTGCATGAATTTAAATGTATGCCGTATCCAGATTCATACATCACAAAACATGTTGGCAATAGGCTTATTTATGACGAACTTAATTACGATGCCGATACCGAGAAACAGAAATTCCAAGAACTTTTTCATGCCCTTACAGGTGATTTATTTTCTTTATACTATGAATTACAAAAATGATTTTTATTGTCCTTGCACTTATAATTCTTGGTTTGTATTTTATAGATGAACAACGTTTGATAGTTGAGAAAATCATGGATGTTGTTAACAAACAGAGTGGAGGGGTATTTTTCTTGCATGGTTACAGAGGGACTGGTAAAACATTCATGTGGAGAACACTATCAAGTGCACTTCATTCTCAAAAAAAAATTGTTCTTACTGTTGCTTCAAGTGGGATAGCTTCGTTATTATTGCCGGAAGGAAGAAAAACACACTCAAAGTTCAAAATACATGTGCCAACGCTTGACAACTCAACTTGCAACATCGACAAAGACACCGAACATTCTCAATTATTTGAATCAACGGATGTGATAATATGGGATGAGGCACCTATGTCTCACAAGAACTTCTTCGAAGTATTGGATAAAACCCTTAAAGATGTAATGAGCAAAAAGGGTGTTGAGAATACTATTTTTGGTGGAAAAGTTGTTGTATTTGGAGGAGATTTTAGACAGATTCTTCCTGTTGTTCCAAGAGCTGGGCGTTCTAATATTGTTCATGCATCAATTAGTTCATCTTATGTATGGGATTATTGCCAGGTTTTAACACTATCAAAAAATATGAGACTTCAAGAGGGAAGAGACAACACAAGTTCTAATGAACTAGCGGAATTTTCAAAATGGATTTTAAATGTGGGTGATGGTAAGATTTGTGAACCCAATGATGGTTTGGTTGATATTGAAATTCCTCAAGAGCTATTAATATCAAATTTTGATGATCCTATAAGAGCAATTATTGAAAACACATATCCCAATTTGTTGGAAAAATATCAAGATGTTGAATTCTTACAAGGAAAGGCTATTCTTGCTTCAACCATTGAAGTTGTGGATAAAATCAATCATTATGTATTAGACTTGATACCAGGTACATGTGTTTTATATTTACTGTATTATTACATTCATAATATATATATATATATATATATATATATATATATATATATATATATATATATATATATATATATATATATATATATATATATATATATATATATATATATATATATATATATATATATATATATATATATAAGAACATAGTTTTACTAATTTATTTATGTTTTGATTTTAAACTTTTTTTTAGGAGAAGAGAAAGAGTATTTGAGTTTTGATTCCATTGATAGAACAAATTCAAGTTATACTGAAGCATATGAAGTTCTAACTCCTGAATTTCTCAGTAAATTAAGAACGTCAGGGCTTCCCAATCATAGGATCAAATTGAAGGTTGGTACACCTATTATGCTAATGAGAAATTTGGACCAAGTCGATGGGTTGTGCAACGAAACAAGATTAATTGTTACAAGATTTGCAAATCATGTCATTGAGGCAAAAATCATGTCTGGAAAGAACATAGGTAACATTTTTTACATTCCACGAATGTCTATGTCACCTTCTGATTCACCTTGGCCATTCAAGTTGATTAGGAGACAATTTCCGATTATTGTCTCCTATGCAATGACAATTAATAAGTCACAAGGTCAATCTCTTGATAGTGTTGGATTGTATTTGCCTACTCCTGTGTTTAGTCGGTCAATTATATGTTGCAATTTCAAGAGTTAAGAGCAAAAGTGGGCTAAAAATCCTAATTCATGACAAGGAGAATGTACCGTGTTCTACTACTACTAATATTGTGTACAAGGAAGTCTTTCAAGCACTTTGATAGTTGGTAAACTTTATATCTTATACTTTACGATTCAAATTAAAAATCTATTTTAAATTAAAATATATAGTATGTACATTTTCCATGTATTTCAAGAAGTATATAATTTTTCCTATTTGTTCATGCAGATGTGATTTGTTGATAGGACCGACGCTTGCTACAAATATGAAGTTAAATGCCAACATGGTTTACATGAGACATATACTCAACTGAAAACATGATAACATACTTAATAATTTAATAATCTATAAATATAATGTGAATTCAGACGAGACCCGTACGATAGCACGGGTTTGTTACTAGTTTTCTAACAAAACATTAGCCATTCATAAATAAATAAAAAAATTGCACTTTCATTTAGATCCTCAAGAGTAATGATAAAAAAAGATAAATCTTAAAGGTACATCGTATTTACTGTAGAAATTAATTAACATGAGAAGCTTTATTTATAAAGATGATTGAAGGCAATAATATAATTTGGTGTGAGGAGGAGTCTTTACTCTAATGAGTATAATTGGATAGAGTTTATATAAATTTTAACAAATACGATATATATCTACAATAAAAAATAATTTAAAATAAAAAATTTAATAAAATGCAAAAATTTTAATAAGCAAAAATTTATTGATGGGAGAGCAAAGTAGCACAAGATCTCTTGTGCAAAGTCTCTCCTAAATTAACACACAATTACAAAGTTACAAACAAATATTAGAACCAAATCAAAGCAACACAACACATGAACAAAATCACGTGACTTCAACAAAATAAAACATGTTACAAGGTAAATATTGATTGAAATTTCTTTTATTCTAGAAACTCAGTCCATGTTTAACAAATTTCTTTTCTGTGATAGTGTTTATGCGCTCAATCATATCTGTTGTGAGAAGATTTTTCCAATCTCCAACTTGACCAAGACGGAAAAAAAATTTGTTTTCAATTTCATAAGACGTTTTTTCTATCTTATTGACTTCCAAGTTACTCAATTTCTCAAAACTACACAAATTTAATATATCATCAACCATACCTCTAGATTCTTCTTCTTTAGAGAATGGACACTCCAAAAACTTAGCAATCTCTTTCAAATAAAAATCAGGTTTCATTTTCATTTCTTCATATTTCAAGAACATAACCTTCTCTGAACTTTCTAAGCTTTTCTTCCAATATCCTAATACATGCTCCCAAAAAGGTCCAAAAAAACTTACTCCTCTGCAAAAACTCTCAAATGCTTCTTCGAATGGAAATGCTATACTGCTTTTTGGTCTTATCTTGTTTATGAAATGCCACAATGAAACAAAATTGTCTTTAGGATCTCTACATAGATATATCACCTTGCAAGTTGAGTCTTTCACAGATTTTGGCAATAATTCATATGGTAAATGAGAAGAGTAGAGTCTTGGATGAGATATTGTTTTGAAATCAGAAACAAAATCTCTGTCACAAAAAGGAACAAGATCATGAGGGTTGGTAGTGAGCAAAGGATGGTTGATATGAATATTTGGATATTTGTTGCGGTTTATCAAAGCAAACGTTAATGCTTTGAGCCAAGTTGTACCCGATTTAGGAGCAGTGACTAAGAGAATATCAGTATCAAAAGCTTGAAAACTCTTTTGACAAGATAAAACACAATGGAGCCTCGTTGGACAAAACCAGAATCCTTGATATTGATGCATGGTAGGTTTAAGCCAACCTTTTTCTATTGGCAGTGTGGATAACAACTCCTTGCAATCTTGGCTTATGTCATGTTGTTGCAAGTATTTTGGTAAATGAGTGTCTTGGTCACTTGAATTTTCCATGGTGTTCATATAGGAGGCTGGAGTCGAGACAAAATGGGATTTTTGGTTGGTTATGGTTAAGATACTTGACGTTGGTTATATTTATATATGTGTTGGGTAGACTTGGATTAAATTAAATGATTCTAAACAGATGCTCCAGAATTGAATTCTAACAAATAATATTTATTTATATTTATCTATTAACTTAATTTGTTGATGATATTTATAAAATTAAAACCTTTAAAAAGGATTGAAATTAAGTGATTTTAGTATTAATTACAAGATTTTTTTAAAGAAAATTACTTTATATTAAGCTAATCAAAATAGATTTTTAAAGCATTTTTTAAACAAATCATCTAAAAATTGTTGTATTAAAAGATAGAATATTTAAAATTATTGTTTATGACAAGATATTTAAATCAAATTTTATTCAATATATTAAAAATGTAATATACTCTATACATTATTTGAAAAAACAATTTGGAATGAGTCGAATATGGTACTGCATTCAATGACTATATCACATTCATATATCTAAAAAATCTAACTAAATCTCATCTCCTACTTTTTTCAAGCTTAGTTTGCAAATCTTACTCCATGGCCTACAATTAAATTTTCACTTCTATAAAATATTTTTAAAAAAAAGTTCAATTTTCACTTCTATAAAAAAATTGAATTTTCCATGGTGTTCATATAGGAGGCTGGAGTTGATATATATATATATATATATATATATATATATATATATATATATATATATATATATATATATATATATATATATATATATATATATATATATATATATATATATATATATATATATATATATATATATATATATATATATATATGTTATTTTATAATAAATTAAAATATTGAGACTAATAGTGGGTAGAATTGAGTTAAATTAAATGAGTGTAAACAATAGTCCAGAATTGATTTTAAAAAATAAAAATAATTTATACTAGTATGAAATCTGTACTATTGCACGAGTTTCGTCTAAATTTATATTACATGTATGTATGCCATTCTTATTTATAAAATTTGTTTTTATTTATTAATTAAATTAATTTTCATATAATTATTATTTATAATTATTTATCAACTTTGAATTACTTTTTATTAATGTTTCTGACATAACTATTATGTTTCATTTTAAATTATAATTTAAATAAATTTCAATAACTCATTAAGATCATTTCGATTTCACTAAGTATCTCTATAATATTTTTCAGACAAAAGTTACAAATCGACACACAGTTAGTTATAAACTTTCAGATCAAATTATAACTCAACACACGGTTAGCTAATAACTTCTAGAACAAAATTAGAACACAACATCCCACCTAACTCATATTTGAAAGTCATTAATCACTATTTTCTTCAACGATTATGACATGATATCAGTCAATAGCAACTATATTATGCAAAAATAAGCTTCTCCGTCATTCATTCATCCAAGACAAAAGCTAATTCAACTCCTTTTTTACTGTCATGGCTGATCTCACGGCAGCAAACAACTTAAATGTCCATCTCACCGACGTCAACAACAACGTCGCCGACCACAACACCGACATCAACAACAACGTCGCCGACCACAACACCGACATCAACAACGCTGGTCTCGCTGCCCTCAACATCGGTAACAATAGCAACACCGGCAACAACAATGGCCACGCAGGTGACATGCCCGGCCCCTCAGAGTATAGAGATAGACCGACTGCCTCTACGACATCACTGCCCCGATGATTCGAAGACGATCGTCTTCCTCTCGAGAACTATCAATCGCCCGTGTTCCAGGAGGTCCCCGTTCCTGCGGGTGTTGATGCCACGACTAGGGCACTGTTCGCGGCAATAAATCAAATAAACTACTTGAACTTTTTGAAAGGGGAGATATTAAGGATGCTCAAAGATTCTTAGAGAGCTGCCAGAAGACATAGGAGGCATGATTCTCCTCCTCCCCGTCAGATAAAGGATCTTCCCCAATCTCCCCTAGAGACGCAGAGATGATGCCTCTCGAAGCCCCTTTCCCTGACGAATTGGGTGACGCCCCACATTGGAGAGGGATCAACCCGTAGATACGGGAAAACGTGATCTCGTCCCCCCGCGTCAAGAGCAAAGACCCCCTAGAAACAGGAACATGGGATATGATGAACGAATACGCCACCCGAGGAATCCTGCGCGCGACCAGGGCCGCCATCACGACCGACATTACAACAGACCGCATTCTCGATCTCCAGACAGAAGCGACGAAGATGACCCCCGCGGTCCCCTATCCCAGGCTATTATGGAGGCACTCATTCCCCGGGTATGGAGAAAATTCCCCATCTGAAGGAGTACGACGACATTGCCGACCCGATCGACCATATCGACAGGTTCGAGGCAATGCTGCATTATCATAATGTTGGGGTACCGATAAAATGCCAATTTTTCCCCGCGACTTTGAGAAAGACTGCAATAGACCGGTATAAGAGCCTCGCTTCGGGGTTAATTACCTCCTAGAGAAATTTAAAAAACCAGTTCATCAGTTCATCCACTGCCTCACGTTGACATCCGAAGACTGAGGTAGCCCTCGAGGCCATTGTCCAAAGAAATGATGAGACCCTCAGGGAGTTTATTGATCGGTTCAACCGCGAGGCCATTCAGGTCCCATGCACCGATCATATGGAGAGATACCTGCTCGAGAGGGAACTCCTCCTAGGCACGGAGTTCAGTAAAGTCGTTGGTATCGACCACCACGGACATTCGATCCTCTCCTCGAGAAGGCTAGGGACTACATGGACTATGAGGAGAGGGAATCAGCCAATAGATCCCGCGACCCAAGAAATCATGGATCAACCAGTAATCTGCGACAACAAGATTCGGGCCTTCCTCGACGAACGAGCGAGAAGAGGAGGGATGACAAACCATGGGATCCTCGCGAGCAAAATGGGCCTGCAAAGTGATTTATTGAGTACACTATGCTAACAGCTTCCTGCGAGCGCATCTTGGCAGAGTGTGCTAATATTAATTTCAAGGACTGAGGCTTCAGACGTCCTCGCTCTTCTCCTGCTAAACTCGGGGCTGATCAAAGCAAACACTGCCAGTATCATCAAAGTCATGACACCTGACTGAAGATTGTGTCCATCTCAAAGATTCTATAAAGACCATCATTAAAGGGGGGAAAACTCGGGAAATATCAGTGCGGTGACGCCCCACGTCGAGATGTCTGCGACACAAAGGAGAATGAGGAGGATGCCCAACCATTAGAGGAGATGGTCCCTATCCAAACAACATTATCCGTTACGATATCAGAGGACTTCTACATTATCGATGATATTGAAGAACCTATGTGTTTACCTTGGGTTTTGGTAAACAACCGCTGATCCTCCAAATGGTTACTTATTTGGTTACTCGCAGGATCGATCAGATTGATCCTATGGACATAGGTTGATTTTGAAGTTTGATTAAGTTGGATAAGGCTTTAAGTAAAAGGTTTCAAGTAAATTGCATAAAGGAAAGACTTGGTAAAATAAACAAGGCTTTAAAGTAAAGGTTCGACAGGAAATGTAAAGAGAAAAGCAAGTAAAATTCTGGAAAAAGTAAATGACTTTAATTGATAAAATTGGTGTTTCACACATACATTTATCAACAATTCTTTCTCACACGCTGGGTACTCGAATCTATATGAGTGACTTTGTATAGAATTGTGAACACACGCGAGAAACTACATGTCTACTCCTATTTATACTAAAACATTCCAAGTAACCGTCGGGCAGTTACACTGCTTCGAGATCAATCCACTTGGCACGTTCTCCATGCTCGACGCTCCAGATCCTTGCACGTTTGCACGTAGTAACTGCTGGAAACCGTTTTCCCTCCAAAGCTTTGAATTTCAAACTGCTCCACTCTGGACCATCGAACACTTTCGTCAAGAGACATCTTCGACGAGAAACTCCTTCGACGTCGAAGGCAATCAGCCTTCTTCCTTGGAAGAAATCTTCTAAGTATTTTGCCATCTTTCGACGGGCACTTCGACAGACTTAGCCAGTCGAAAGCATCTTTCAGCTTTTAATGGCTGACATCAATCAAAACAAAGGTGTCGAATTTAGGAGCCAACAAATTGCCCCCCAAGAATGCCTTATTTCGACTCTGAAAGAAAAAGGCATTCTTTGAAACGCCATTCGACACCTGTCTTTCCACGCTTAGTCACAAGTTAACTTGTGCACTTTTTGTTGCTTTTTATCAACTATTGGCAATCCCAAGAAACCATCATTGATTTGATCCTAGGACGTCACTTTCAGTACGGCGTGCAGTACCAAACGTCATTTCAGAATTTGTCATTATGACAATTCTCAAAAACGAGGACGCACGCTGCGTCTCTCCACTTCTGCAGAAACGGCCAAAACAACAAGGGGCTGCCACGCGTCCCACTAACTCTTGCAGCATTAAATGGCATTTAATGTCCTCGTTATTGGGGATTTTTCCCACTACTATAAATAGCAGTGAATATCCCATTGTGGGACTTTTTACGCCAACTAGCCTTCAAACTTCCTTGTTTTCGTACAAGCTTGCTCTCTTTGCAGAAAACTCTTCCTCTTTCACTTCATCTTCAACCTCATTTCAAAAAATGGCCTCTGCTTCTACTGCTCCTAGTGCTAACGCACCAACTGAACATGTTAAACCCAAGGTCTTCGTCACTGCTCCGGTAGTAAACTCTACAGGCAAACGAAGGGTTCCTGAACCTTCTGACATCTCCGTTCGCGATGCTTATTCGCGCCACTTGATGATCCCGGTTGGATACTCTAACCAGATCTTCGCAATGTCTGGCCCCATGAATCCAAGCATCTCTGAAGCTCTGAAGATCAAGAGCTATTTCCCAATCGTCGAGAAACTCAAGCCAGTAGCATGCGCCAAGAAAGACGCAGAAGACAACGAAGACCCTACTCGTGAAAAAATCGACCTCCGCTTCTTCAACAGAGGGGTTAGGGTCTTCAGGTCTTGCCCTAATCTGACCTCCGATTATGTTGCTTGGCTAACCAAGTTGGAGAAGCACCAAACCTCGATCTGGAAGGATATGGGAATCTTCGACCTAGTGATGCTGTCGAAGACGGGTTTGAACTACTCCCCAGAGATGCTGATAGCTTCACTGTTGTTCTGGGACTACTCCCATTTTACTTTTCATCTTCCATGTGGGATGCTAACCCCCACACTCTTCGACGTGGCCGTTATTACTGGCCTTCGACCAACCGGAGATTACTTCGATCCGGAGGAGATGTCGGAGGACCAAATTGGCTTCTCTGAGACCAAGCCAACATACACCACTTTTATCAACCATTATCACGACAGGTCGACAGATGCGGTGTCGGATGTCGAACACATAGCGTTTCTAGCCTTATGGCTAACTCGCTTTGTGTTTTGCTCGAAGTCTCTGCAGGTGACCAAAAAGATGGTCACTCTTGCTACCCAACTGCATCACCGCCAAAACATTTGTTTGGCAGAACTGATTCTGGCTAGTCTTTATGACTCGATCAGCAATGGGGCCACTCTTCTGAAACATATCGAGGACAGGGCCAGTTTGCTACTCGCTGGGCCTTTTTGGCTACTTCAACTGTGGCTCAATGCCACTTTCGAATCTTTCTTGCCCAAGAAGGTTCAGATAAATGAACAGGCTCCGGCGATAGCGAATAGACGCATCGAAGGAATCAGGCTGGCTCTGCTGACACCTGTGGAAGATGGCCTGGAGTTTCAACAAACCTTCACCAACTTCGTTCTCATGTTCGCTCGAAGGAAGGAATTTGTTTCAACTATGGCTCCATTCGCTCAACGGCGGGTGGGGCCAGCATGGTTCACAAGGCCACATCCAAAGGAGTCGAGTGGTCCCAATGTTGATGAACACACAATACTGTGGGAGGCGTTCCTTACACCAAGGATCATGCCTCTTCGATTTAAGAGTTCTAAGACTCATTTGAGTCTGCTTGCCTACCAACCAAATCTGGTATCTCGCCAGTTTGGTATTATCCAAACCCTACCTTCTCCGATTTTTCAAAGAGAGAAGTCAATGTTGTACTTCTGCAACGATTATACAGAAGAAGCTGCCATCAAGCATATCGGAAGATATGCTGGTCGAACAATCCTCTCGCTGTTTGACTACCAGCTCAATTTCCTTTGCTCACCATCCTTCGAGGAGTGGTGGAGAAGCTATTATGCTGAGTACTTCTTCGACGAGAAGGACTTCATGGCTGAGTTGCAGAAGTCTTTTGTCCTTGTGTTGGACAAAGTAAAGAAATGTAAGTTCATGCTCTCACATTACTTTTTGTCTTTCTCTTCGACTGCTAGCCTGTTAACTTTTCCTTTGCTTTCAGTTGTTCGAAAGCCTGTAGCCAAGAAGGCTACAGAAGGCCAACAAGGAGGAGGCCCTTCAACAAAACCTCCACCGCCGGCGAAGACTGTAGCGCCGGCGAAGACCACAGGCAACCAACAGGGGGAAGGCTCTTCGAAGAGGCCTCCTATATCGGTAACCAGACTTTCTTCATTTTTCTTCTGGCTTTCGATTTTTTATTTTTGATGCAATTATTCAATCGAATTCCTATTGGTTTTCTAGGCACCTTCGCCCAAGAAACGGCCAGGACTGGTGGTCGAATCTGGGAGTGATGAAGAGAGTGATTCCCCTCCTGCCCCCTTAAAAAGGCGAAAGTTGACGAAGGATGCTTCTGTTCCTGCTCCTGCTCCTGAAGGTCGAACCGTCAGAATAAAGGTCGCTGTGAGAAAGCCTAGGCCACCTCCAGTGATCATCGAGGAGCCAACTGAGGAGGAACTGAACGTTCTTCTTAACAAGCCTGTCGAAAGTGACAATTCCAGCCCTGGGGCTGAAGTTAATCCACAGGTAATCCCTTAGACCCTTTTTATAACTTAGGCATAAATACCCGTATTCGATTGTGTCTCTTTCGACATCTGACGATTTGTCTTCTTTCCCTTTTCAGGACACTACTGAAAGTTCTCCACCAAGGACCTCAGAAACGCTGGAATCTGCTGAACTTAGCAGGCCTCAGGAAAAAGACTTGGGCAATGACGAAGCCCATACTGAAAATGAGGCCAATACTGAAACAGTGGAGAAAACAACAGAAGAACCTATGGTGGAGGAACAACAGCCAGTGGAGGAACAACAGCCAGAAACGGTTCAGGTGGTGGATTTGTCAGAAGAGAATCAAGAAGAAAGGGACCAAGGCAATGATGTCGAAGAAAATCAAAATGATGCCGACGAAGAGAACCAAGGTGGTACTGGCGAAGGACACCAGGGTGACGCTAGCGAAGAGCCACAAAATGACGCTGGCGAAGGACCCCAGGGTGATGCTAACGAAGAACCACAAGTCGATGCTGGTACTGCCTCAGTCAGAGTCGAAGAGCAACCAGTCGAGGCACTTAGCAGTCAAGAACCTCAAACCCAAGATAATACTATTGCAAGGGTTACCTCCTCGAAGCACAGGTCAAAAGAGGACTTGGAACTCTTGAAACAGACTGATCCTGTTAGCTACCTCAATGCAATCATCGAGAGTAAGAGTTCGTCTGACACTAGTCAGGAAATTCCTACCCTGTCGGGGAAGTCCACTGAAACTTCTCCTCTTGATGATGCATTGGCGAAGGTTAAGGCCCAGTTCTTCAAGAGGGACTTGATGAAGACTTTAGAGGGGGACCCCACTTCTCCATCGTGCTTAAAAGAAGTCTTGAATGCTGTCGACTTTGAAGCTGTAGCCCCAGAAATCTCAGACTTGATCATGGAGCTACACTCTATGATTGATCAAGTTTCAGCGGATTACAGGCGCCAAAGAGGGTTTAACAGTCAGCTTGAAGTGCTGTATGGCAAAAGCTCATCTGCGTGGACTGCTGTCTCAGACTCGACTTCTCGAATTGCTGAGTTGTCGAAACAAAAAGCGTCTGCACAGGAAAGAGTCGATGCCATTGATCGAGAGAATGTTTCCTTCCGGGCACAAATCGCAGAGATAGAGGCGAAGATAAACGCCAACACTGTACTCAAGGAGGAAATTCTTTCGACGATCTCAGACACTGAGAGCCAGACTGAGATCAAACAAGGCCTGGAATTTGCTGAGAGGGCCCAAAGCCTCGACGCTCAAATTGCCAAACTAGTGCAGGAAAACTCCTGGTGCAAGAAGAGGTTGGAGCTGCAGCACGCCAAGTATCTTCGACTCAGGAACTTTCTTACCTTTTGATTGATTCTCTTTTGTAACCATCTTCTGTAATCGTTATTCGACAACAATTGCCATCTTGGCTGAAATTAATAAAATTTCCATTTTGGCATTTTTATGGTTAATTTAGACTTGCTCTTTTATTATTTTATTTTTATCTCTTGAAGTATAGGTTTGTATTTTTTCAAATATTTACCATTTACTCTCAAGAGCCTTTTATCTCCACTTAACTCTTCGACTTCATAGGCTCCACCAGAAAAAGTTTGGATAACTCTGAAGGGTCCTTCCCATTTGGGTGACCATTTCCCCATGCTTCGATCCCTTCGATCCATGGGAAGAATTACCTTCCAAACTAGTTCTTCAGGCAAAAATACCTTAGGTTTTACCTTTTTATTATAAGAGTCTTCTACTCTTTTCTTCTGAAGCCTGAGTAGGTCGAGAGCGTGTAATCTCTCTTCGTCTAAATCCACCAGTTCATCTAACATCATGTTCCAATAAACTTCAGAAGGAATATCATAATGCCTCTAAACCCTTGCAGATTGAAGACAAATTTCTGCTGGCAACACTGCATCATGGCCAAAAGTCAGCCTATATGGTGTTGTACCAGTGGCTTCTTTTGGGGACGTTCGACAAGCCCATAAAATCTGGTCTAACGTCTTATGCCAATTCTTTGGTTTCTTCCCAACATGTTTCTTTATCAAGCCAATCACCACTTTGTTAGCTGCTTCGACTTGACCATTCGCCTGTGCATAATAAGGCGTGGATGTTAGGAGTTTGAAACCTGTTTCCTGAGCAAATTCCTGCATCTTTCGACCAGTGAAAACTGACCCTTGATCAGTTGTTATTGTCTCAGGAATTCCATATCTAAAGATAATGTTCTTTTGAATAAATTCAATGACATTTTCTTGGTCCACATTGACTAAAGGGATAGCTTCGATCCACTTAGTAAAATAATCAATGCCTACCAATATGTATTTCTGACTCTTTGATGATGCTGGTCGAATCTCTCCAATGAGATCCAACGGCCATCCTCTAAAGGGCCAAGGCTTCACTATCGAGTGAAGTTCGCTTGCTGGTACATGTTGGATGCCTGTATGAACTTGACACTCTTGGCAACCTTTGGCGAACTCAACACAATCTTTCAGTATAGTGGGCCAATATAGTCCTTGTCGAAACAACAACCATTTCATCTTATGGCCTGCTTGGTGAGCCCCACATGCCCCAGCATGCGTAGTCGAAAGGGCTATGTATGCTTCAGTTTCACTTAAACACTTCAGCAACACCCCTTCAGGCGTCTTCTTGAATAACTCATTACCCATGAGTACGAAACTCAACGCCCTGTATTTTGTTTTTCGTTCTATCGAAGCTCCTGGATTTTGAAGATAGTCCACAATAGGTTTTCTCCAATCTTGCTCTGACAAATTATCAATGAACGAAATCTCGAAGTTACTGTGATCAGCATATCCTAGCCTCGTCGATTCCAAGTCTGATGGTGATAGACAAGTTGCTTTAATCTTTTCTCGAACTTCGATTGCTCTTTGCAATTTCGTTTTTGAAATCTTATACCCAGATGCAATTTGTGCCAAGTCATTGGCTATTTGATTTTCGACTCTGGGTATGTGTCGAATATTGATCGTTTCAAATTGTTTCAATAAACGATTTGCTATCACAAAGTACATAATGAGATTCTCCCTTATGCATTTATATTCCTTTGTGACTTGCTTGATGACTAACTCTGAGTCTCCCATTATTTCGACTCGAGTTGCCCCCAATTCCAACAATATCTCAAGGCCAGTAATTAGAGCTTCATACTCAGCCTCATTGTTCGAACAAAAACCTGCTATTTTGTACTTGAATGTTGTTGGAATTTTATCTGGAGAAATAATCAAGACTCCTACCCCTGTTCCATCTTTATGGCTGGAACCATCGAAGTAGAATTTCCAAGGTTCTATCTCCACATAATTAATATCCTCAACTTGAATTGAGTGGTCGACTATGAAGTCTGCGACCACTTGTCCTTTTACTGCCTTAAGAGGCATAAAGGTTAAGGAGTATTCAGTTAATGCTAATGCCCACTTGCCAATTCGACTATGCAAGATAGGTTTCGACAACATATATTTGAAAACATCAAAATGAGACGAAACATAAACATCAACTGGTTTTATATATTGCTTGAGTTTTGTACAAGAAAAATACAGACATAGACACAATTTTTCAACTTCGCTATATCTAGTTTCTGCATCATTCAAAACTCGACTGAGATAGTAAATGGGTCTTTCGACTCCATTCTCATCCTCTTGGGCTAACATACTTCCCAGAGTTTTGTCAGATGCAGCTATGTACAATCTCATACTCCTATTGCTACAAGGAGGCACCAAAATAGGTGGCTTAGTAAGGTACCCTTTGATTTTGTCGAAGGCTTCTTGTTGCTCCTACCCCCATTCGAACCCCTCTTTATTCAGTCGAAGTAAGGGTGAAAAGGCCTGAGCTTTCCCACTTAGATTAGATATAAACCTCCTTAAGAAATTAATCTTGCCTAAGAGAGACTGCAATTCCTTCTTATTCGATGGCGCTTTCGCTTCCAGAATTGCCTTCGTCTTGTTCTGGTTGATTTCGATTCCTTTTTTATGGACAACGAAGCCCAAGAAATCTCCAGCTTTCACACAGAACGCACACTTCAAAGGGTTCATCTTCAGACCATGTTCTCTCATTCTTTCGAATGATTGTCGAAGGTGGTCAATGTGATTCTTCCTGGAAACAGATTTTATAACAATATCATCAATATAAACTTGCATAAAAGTGTTAATAAAATCATGGAAGATAGTATTCATTGCTCGCTGGTACGTTGCCCCAGCGTTTTTTAGGCCAAAAGGCATCACTACCCATTCGTAAGTGCCTAAGGCCCCAGGGCATCAAAAAGCTGTTTTCGACACATCCTCTTCAGCAATGAATATTTGATTATATCCTGAATAACCATCGAGCATACTCAGGTATTCATAACCAGCGGCAGAATCGACTAGCATTTCCGCCACAGGCATAGGATATTCATCTTTGGGGGTGGCAGCATTCAAATCTCTGAAATCTATGCACACCCTTAATGTGCCATTTTTCTTAATCACTGGCACAATATTTGCAATCCATTCGACATACCTTGTAACACGAATGAATTTGCATTTCAGAAGTCTTTCGACCTCCGTTTTGATCTTCGACAGTATTTCTGGAGCGAAGCGCCTTGGATTTTGCTTGATTGGCTTCTTCCCAGGTTTGATTGGCAACTGAAGTTCTACCAATCCTCTGTCGAGACCAGGCATTTCGTCATAATCCCATGCAAAACAGTCTTTAAACTCTTTCAGCAATTGGATTACTTCCAACCTAAGTTCTGGATCGATTTTGGCGCTGATGTAAGTTGGCCTTTTCTCTGATCCTTCGCCTAAGTTGATTTCTTCTAAAGGGTCTTGTGCTAACATTTTAATGTTGTTCGCCAAGGGATCCTTTTCGAAGCCCAAAGGCTCGTCGTCATAGATGGCGTCGAGCCTCTGTTCCTGCATTTCTTCTGGCATGATATCAGGGGGTTTTGGATCGAAATCCTTTCCTGGGCCAACAGCAGATAATTGTTGATCATTGGCCTGTGTGGCCATGTACTTTACTTCGGCTTCGAGAGCCGTTATCATCTTGGTTTCGGCTACATAAGCCGAAATTCGCTTCAAAGATTGTGACTCAGTCATTATCACTGAATTCACTTCCCCAACCAGTTGGTTGGATATCAGTTAACCCACTGAAGTCTATGTGGGACAAGTCTTCTCTGTCCCATTGGAAACCATGCTCAGGATGCAGGTATAGGGAACAAAAGGTGTTTGGCGCTGGCGCCATGTCGAAGTCAGGTGTTGGACATGGCCCTATGTGAGCCAAGTTTTTGTCGAAATCTGCCACACCCAAGTGATTCACTTCGCCAAGGTAGTAGCTTTGATCTGCCTCTATGTTTTCGACCATCCCATCTGGACGCCATAGCAGCAGTCTTTGGTGCATCGATGAAGGCACAGCGCCTACACCATGAATCCACTCACGGCCTAACAAAAGGTTGTAGTTAGGTTTGGCCGATATGACCATGAACATCGTTGGTCGAAGGATGGACCCCACTTTGATATCTAGCTGGATCACTCCCATGGTGGTCCCAATGCCGCCCTCATAGTTCGACAGGACCATGTTGTGAGGTTTAATGTCCTCATCTCTTTTGCCAATCTTCCTTAGCATAGAATGAGGGATAATATTGATAGTTGCCCCACAATCGACCAATATTTTATTCACAGTAGTCTCTTCGAGCTTAGCCCTTATGAACAAAGGCTTGAGGTGATTCTTCATCGCCTCTGTCGGTGGCTCGAAGAAGCCATTTTGTTCCTCAGTAGTGCCATTGTCCATGACAAAATAGCACACTGGCCTATGTTTGGCCATTTCTTGTTCCACCTCCCAGTCACTTGCTTCGACTTCTACCTGTCGATTGAATTCCCTGGGCAGTACTGAAACAATATTCACCATTATATCCAAAGTATCGTCAGACTCAGCATCATCTTCGTCTTCGACTTCACTTTGGTTAGGCCAAACTAGCCTGTTGGTAACTGGCTCTCTCTCTAGAGGCTTCCTTTGTTTCCTTTGAGGAACATTCGAACTAGTTTCTGCCTTAGGTTCGTTGGCAGCCTCCCTTTCAGCTTTTCGTCTCCTTTGATATCTCCTCCATTGAGATCGAGACATAGGATTTTTACCCTTGTAGTTGCTGGACACTTGTGTAACCTTAGGTGCAGCAACTTGAGGCTCTTTCTTTTGAGTCAAAGAGGAACCTCTTGGCACATCGAAAGAATGCCATTTCTCCTCGCTTGGCCTTTTCCGGCCAGAGGTTTTGTACCAAGTGTCTATTGGTACATTTGTTGGAGGCCTAAAAGTCAATGGCCTCTTGTCTTGATTAGAACCCCTTCTGGGATCATGTCGAAGGTCAGCATTCTCCCTTCTCTTGTTCGCTGCTCTCACGCCTTGAATGTGCTCAGCAGCTTTTTTATCAAAGATCGAACTGCATCTTGGACACAGCATTACCTCTGATTTCTTCTTCTGGCATCTTTGTAAAAAATCTGCCAAGTTTTCGTTTTCCCGAGGGAAAGCCGTCTTATTAGCCTGCTCTTGCCTTATGGCCTCTTCTGATGCTTTAGGGTCAGAAAGCTCGACCATGTTGATATTCATTGTATCTTTATTAGCAAGAGTTAACTGCTTCATTTGTATTTCCAGATTCTCCGTCTGGCCTTGAACAGTGGCCAAGTGGGAACCGGGCTTTGATCCAGTTTTTTGTGCTTCAGCAGTCTCCGACTTCGGGTTCTTGACCGCTTTCTGGACAACTTCAATTGTCTTCCTGGATAAATTTCCAGAAAAACTGCCAAAGATTGGCATGTTGATGTGGTCCTTTGAGACTTCGACCATGGTAATTCCTGGCTTCTTCGACTGGATCCTGGTTGCCTCTATCATGTTCACATCAGAGGGTTCTGCATAGTGGGCTTCAGCCTTCAGTGGATTGGAGTCGACAGCCATGGGGGATTTGTCAGCAAACTTTAATCTCCCTTCCTCAATAGCGTCTTGCACAAGATTCCTGAAAAGAAAACATTGAGAAGTTTTATGGCCCAAAAAATTATGATATTTGCAAAAACCTCTCTTCTTTCTTTGATCAAGAGGAGGCACTTTTACCCCAGGGGGTACTATCATTTGGCCATCTTTAACTAGCAAGTCGAATATTTCATCACATTTTGTGATGTCAAAACTATAAGTCTTTTTTGGGAACCTATCGTTGGTCCTGTCTGGACCAATGGGATTTTTCCCATTTGAGGGGACTAACTGTTTACAAGAGTATGGTGGCCCTTGTTTTAGTTCTGCTAAATCGACTTCTCCTTCTTCGACAGTTAAAGTATCGTCGAAGGATTCTAGATCTTCGTCATCCATCTCAACGTACGCTATTCTCTCTCTCTTGTGAGTTTTCGTTGCCTTAGCTTTTTCAGCTTTGAGGCGTTCGACCTGTCGAACTCTATCGGCCAGTTGGGCCATGTCTCTTAGGTACTGAGTGTCTAGCTTCTTCCTAATGGAATAATCTAAACCGCCTGCGGCTATTTCGACCAACTCATGTTCTGGCACTTGTGTAAAACATCTCGCCTTGAGCAACCTAAACCTATTCAGATATTCGTCTATAGGTTCAGTGAAACGTCTCTTCACACTGGCCAGTTCTTTCAGGCTTATCTTGGTTTGCCCCATGTAGAATTGTTCATGGAACAATCTTTCCAATTGGGTCCAATGATGGATCGAATTGGGGGGGAGAGTTGTAAACCAAGTAAAAGCGTTCTTGGTTAAAGAACTTGGGAAGTACTTGATCCTTAGGTTTTCGTTATTCGAAATGTCTCCTGCTTCGATCAAGTATCTCGCCACATGTTCGACAGTAGATTCTGTCGTGTCCCCAGAGAACTTGGTAAATTTGGGGACCTTACATCTAGGAGGTAAATCCGTTTGTAACACGTATTCTGACAATGGAGATGTAAAGTTGGGCCTTCGAAAGCCCATGTTCATCCCATTCTGAGTCATGATCCTTTCGATCATGGTTGCCAGATTGTTTTCCAAACCCATGTTTTGGTATTGGATATGCTGAACCACTTCGTCAGCATTTTGGTTTCTGTTAACTAACCTTACCTCTGGGGCTATTACCCTAGGTTCTTCGACAGGTTGTTCGACAGGCTGTTGAGCCTGGTTAATGGTGGTTTCTTCCTCTACAAATATCCCCTGATTACCCCTTATTTGCGCCCTTTGGGGCTGTCGAACAGGTGGGGGTACTCCAAAGAAATCAGCCAAACGCGTCATTTGCGCTGTAACTTGCTGATTCGATTGAGTAGTGTTTTGTATTAGAGGATTTAGCACTGTACTCAAAGTTTGTGCCAACATTTGCACCATATCATGGTTGCTTTCGTCCATTTGTTGCCTCAAGACTGCTGTCGAAGCATTTGTAAGGCCATGGGCTACTTGGGACGTTCCTCCTAAGAGTGGGGTCCTATTTCTATTTGCCATGCCTACTCCAGAGCCTTGGAGTGGCGAAGAGGCACTCACGAAAGGGTCTGAAAAAGTGGACGCAGCATTCGTCAGGCTTGCCACTTCAGAAGTTGGCATACCATAGAATGGAATAAATCCTGGGGGAACCACAGGCCTTGTGCCTATATTTCCCCTTGGTGGGGGAGTTCCCAAAGGTATTCTGGGGCCTGTTAACGAAGTTATTGGCCCCGTGGTTGTGACCGACATTGCTGGTGTCGAACCAACGTTTGTCGCTTCACTTACGGTCATACTAATCGTTGCTCCCACACTCGTTTGTGGGATTTCATTATTGTTTGGCGGATTCGCCATCTCTTCCCTCCTTCTGGCAGTATTGTTATCGTTAGTGTATATTCTACCACTTCTCAATAACATACAACTCGAAAAGATGAGATTATTTTTAACAATCAACACACAGTCCCACCGGGCGTGCCAATTTGTTTACCTTGGGTTTTGGTAAACAACCGCTGATCCTCCAAATGGTTACTTATTTGGTTACTCGCAGGATCGATCAGATTGATCCTATGGACATAGGTTGATTTTGAAGTTTGATTAAGTTGGATAAGGCTTTAAGTAAAAGGTTTCAAGTAAATTGCATAAAGGAAAGACTTGGTAAAATAAACAAGGCTTTAAAGTAAAGGTTCGACAGGAAATGTAAAGAGAAAAGCAAGTAAAATTCTGGAAAAAGTAAATGACTTTAATTGATAAAATTGGTGTTTCACACATACATTTCTCAACAATTCTTTCTCACACGCTGGGTACTCGAATCTATATGAGTGACTTTGTATAGAATTGTGAACACACGCGAGAAACTACATGTCTACTCCTATTTATACTAAAACATTCCAAGTAACCGTCGGGCAGTTACACTGCTTCGAGATCAATCCACTTGGCACGTTCTCCATGCTCGACGCTCCAGATCCTTGCACGTTTGCACGTAGTAACTGCTGGAAACCGTTTTCCCTCCAAAGCTTTGAATTTCAAACTGCTCCACTCTGGACCATCGAACACTTTCGTCAAGAGACATCTTCGACGAGAAACTCCTTCGACGTCGAAGGCAATCAGCCTTCTTCCTTGGAAGAAATCTTCTAAGTATTTTGCCATCTTTCGACGGGCACTTCGACAGACTTAGCCAGTCGAAAGCATCTTTCAGCTTTTAATGGCTGACATCAATCAAAACAAAGGTGTCGAATTTAGGAGCCAACACTATGTCCATGCAAAATAGGTGGGAAAGATTCCCCTTCGCCATGGTCATAAATGGTGTGGGGTTCAACGACATAACTATACACTCCGCAAAAAGGAAACTGGCCAAATTGGTCGACGCGACCCCCTGCAAACGGTGACATTCGAGAGGGTCAAGGGCAAATCGGATCCGATCACATTCTACCTTGAAGAATTTCCCGGAGGGCCCCTTAACTCAAGCATCCCTCTTCTGGTTAAGACGAGGATAGCTAATTTTGACGTTCACCGCGTCTTGGTCATTGAAGGGAGTTCTGTCGATGTAATGTATAGCCAAATCTTTCGAACCCTATAGCTCGACGAAACCCATCTCTCGCCAAACGTGGGGTCCGACCTGCAGGGCTTCAACGGCTCGACCTCCAAACCATGGGGGTACGTGGAGCTCTTAGTCACCTTCGGCGAGGAGACTGCCCGAAGATTCTTCAACGCAACGTCAAAGAGACATAGTACGGTCGACAATGGAGCACAACCCTCCAAGAGAGCCTCTACTGCGCGACCAGAGCCACAACCCGTCAAGATGGAGGAACAAAGAGCTCCTCCCAAGGTCGACTCCATTTTGCTGGACACCTGGTTCGACAAGGATGAAGCACCCGACGACGAGCAGGGTCTCCTCCGACCAAGTTGTAACAGTTGTCAGGATATACATAGATTTAATAATTGCTATTAAACAAAATATATAATGGAAAAACAAATTTGACTCGTCGGACATGCCTATAGATTTTATAATTACTTATAATTTTAATTTTACAATTTCTATTAACAAACATTATAAAGTAAAACATATTATACAAACAAAAAAAAATATTGGTTTAGTAACAAATTAAAATTGTAATAATTGGATTAGATTTAATGAATTGAATAATATTATGTTTGTTAAATTTGTATATAAATTAAGAAGTTATAGGATATATTAATTAAGAAGTCATTAAACATATGATCTCTAATATGTGTTAAATTTAAGTAAATATTTTTGTTGGTCCATCGAAAAAACAGGATCGACCCGTCAGACATGCTTATAATTTTTAAATTCTTGTGTATTGTAAATTTGTGTATGCTATTGATATCATATGATTTTATCATCTAATAGAAAATAAATTTAAACACAGTTAAGTTTCAAAATTTAAACATATGATTTTGCGACTCTCTTAAATAATAAATTTAACTAAAGATCAATTATTTATTGTCTTACGCTTTTGTATGTATGCTACATTGCTACACAACTTTCATATTTTAGCCTTTAACTTTATTAATTATTATGACGTTTTAAACATAAATTTTTCTTTTAAAAATAAATAAATCTGCTTATATTATTTTAGGATGATGAAAAACACATTAATGAATTTTGTTTTATTTTTAACTCATAATATTTGTTTTCACAATATACATAAATAATAATAATAATAATAATAATAATAATAATAATAATAATAATAATAATAATAATAATAATAATAAAAAATAAGTATTGTTTTATTTTATAATAATAGTCATCGATTTTGTAATCAATTTAAAATGTGTAAATTTTTTATTATTAAATACATAAAATCTACCCCTATTTATTTGAATATTGAAACAACTATATTTCAATCTAAACATGTTTTTTCAACCTATATAATAATAGTCTTGGAACTTGTAGTTTAATTACCCGTAGTTTAATATAATTTTGCCGTTCACGTTGATAAATGGAAAGATGGTAAATGAAAAGATGGAGATCACGTTGATAAATGAAAAGTCTATTTAAGACAATAAATGAAAAGACAATATCAATATTGTATTAAAAACTGACTTTTAATGACAAAATAGATATTTTAGATATAATTTACCACTTAAAAAAAAAAATAATAATGATATAACTCATCAAATAATTAGAAAATAGAAATAATAAATATTAGGGATGTGAAATATGATGCTTTATATAAATACATTTATATACCATATTTAAAATGTAAATTATTTTGCATTATATAAATTAATATATACCATATTTACAAGTAAGTTATTTTGCATCTGAATGGATTAAAATATAACCTATCAAATAAAAGTATAAGTAAAAAACAACACATCAGTGACATTATTTTTCAAATTTATTATAATTTAGTATCCAAATTTATACATGAGACATTTACATTAGAAACCGTTAAAAAAATTTTCAAGATAAAAAAACACGTCAGATAACATATAGTCAATATCATGTATTGTTCTCAACAATGTTTTCTTCAAAATATTAAAAGTGAAAAGAATCATCAAAATTTGCAAAAAAAAAGTACATTACACAACCTCGAAAAGTAATTTTTGGCGAGATACAAACATAAAAATGTGAGAAACTAATTTATGTTATAGTTAAAATTACAAAATAAACTTTCAAAATACAGTTCATGCCATTGCCAACCTAAAATATCTTTCATCTATGTAATAAGTTTACATGATCATCAAAATGATTTCAAATATTAAGTAAAGAAAAAAAACATAATCCAAGAAGTATTTTGAATTCGAATAATGGGGTAGAAAATAGATGGGGAAGATGAAAAGAGAAGTAAACTGAGCTTCTTGATATAATGAAATTGATTAATAGAAAAACAAGTTTTAGGTAAATGTAGGTTAGAAGAATGAATTTATAGATGTTGATTTAGGAATTGGAACGTTACTGTTTTAAACACAATACCATCAAATAAGTGGTATTTTAAACACACTTAAAACAGATTTATTTTGAATAATTAAATACTTTTAATAATACTTAATTTTTATATATTAAAGTAGATAACTAAGTGACAATAGCATGTGGAGATGTAGTACTAATATTAGAGAAATGAGTGAACATAAAAAGTACACGTTTGTTTTGTAATAAATAACAACTGACAATAGCATGTGGAGATGTAGTACTAATATTAGAGAAATGAGTGAACATAAAATGTACATGTTTGTTTTGTAATAAATAACAAGTGACAATAGCATGTGAAGATGTAGTACTAATATTAGAGAAATGAGTAAACATAAAATATACACGTTTGTTTTGTAATGAACTAGTAAATGATCGAGTGTTCGTGCGGGTTGCGAAAAGTCAATATGAATATTTAATAAATATTATATTGATATAAATATTTAATAAATATTATATAATTATGGTTAAGAAATTTATATAAAAATATATATGAATTAACAGAAAAAAAAGATTTCAATGATGATCATTTAAATATTAATTTAATTTATCAAGTTGTAATAGTTGTAAGGATATACGTAGATTTGATAATTACTATTAAACCAAATATATGGTGGAAAAACAAATTTGACTCGTCAGACATGCCTATAGGTTTTACAATTACTTATAATTTTACAATTTCTATTAACAAACATTATAAAATAAAATATATTATACACACAAAAAAATATATTGGTTTAGTAACAAATTAAAATTATAATAATTTGATTAGATTTAATGAATTGAATAATATTATGTTTGTTAAATTTGTGTAAAAATTAAGAAGTTATAGGATATATTAATTCAGAAGTCATTAAACATATTATCTTTAATGTGTGTTCAATTTAAGTAAATATTTTGCCGGTCCATCGAAAAAACAGATACGGCCCGTCGGACATGCTTATAATTTTTAAATTCTTGTGTATTGTAAATTTGTATATACTATTGATATCTTATGATTTTATCATCTAATAGAAAATAAATTTAAACACAGTTAAGTTTCAAAATTTAAATATATAATTTTGCGACTCTCTTAAATAAGAAATTTAACTATTTAATTTTTTTTTTGTAAATGAATAAGTAAAAAATCAATTATATATTGTCTTACGCTTTTGTATGTATGCCACATTGCTACACAACTTTTATATTTGAGTCTTTAACGTCATTAATTATTGTCACGTTTTAAACATATATTTTTCTTTAAAAAATAAATAAATCTGTTTAAATTATTTTAGGATGATAAAAAACACATTAATGAATTTTGTTTTATTTTAGCCTCATAAGACTTCCTTTGGCAATATACATAAATAATAATAATAATAATAAATAATAATAATAATAATCAATATATATTTTTTTATTTTGTAATAATAGTCATCGATTTTGTAATCAATTTAAAAGGTGTAAAAATTTTATTATTAAATACATAAAATCTACCCCTATTTATTTGAATATTGAAACAACTATATTTCAATATAAACATGTTTTTTCAACCTATATAATAATAGTCTTGGAACGTGTAGTTTGATTTCCCGTAGTTCAATATAATTATGCAGTTCACTTTGATAAATAGAAAGATGGAGATCACGTTGATAAATGAAAAGTTTATTTAAGACCATAAATGAAAAGACAATATCAATATTGTATTAAAAACTGACTTTTAATGAGAAAATAGATATTTTAGATATAATTTACCACTTAAAAAAATAATAATGATATAACTAATCAAATAATTAGAAAATAGAAATAATAAATATTAAGGATGTGAAATATGATGCTAAATACATTTAAATATCATATTTAAAAAGTAAATTATTTTGCATTATATACATAAATATAATACCATATTTACAAAGTAAATTACTTCGCATCTCAATAGATTAGAATATAACCTATCAAATAAAAGTATAAGTAAAAAACAACACATCAGTGACATTATTTTTCAAATTTAACATAATTTAGTATCCAAATTGATACATGAGACATTTACATTAGAAATCGTTTAAAAAATCTGCAAGATAAAAAAACACGTCAGAAAACGTAGCATCAATATCATGTATTGTTCTCAACAATGTTTCCTTTAAAATATTAAAAGTGAAAAGAATCATCAAAATTTGTAAAAAAAAAGTACATTCCACAACCTCTAAAAGTAATTTTTGATGAGATACAAACATACAAATGTGACAAAGTAATTTATGTTATTGTTGAAATTACAAAATTAACTTTCAAAATGCAGTTCATGCCATTGCCAACCTAAAATATCTTTCATCTATGAAATAAATTTACATGATCATCAAAATGATTTCAAATATTAAGTAAAGAAAAATAAAACATAATTGAAGAAGTATTTTGAATTCTAATAATGGTGGAGAAAATAGATGGGGAAGATGAAAAGAAAAGTAAACAGTGTTGCTTGATAGAATGATATTGAATAATAAAAAAGAAAGTGTTAGATAAATATAGGTTAGGAGAATGAATTTATAGATGTAGGTTAAGGAATCGAAAGGCTTACTGTTTTAAACACAATTCCATCAAATTGGTGGTATTTTCCAATGCTGGAAATGATGAAGACTACGTATTATAGTCTACAATATTACTTATTCGAATAAACATTATGTTTAATTAGAGTTTAAGGTAAATGAATGATTTTTATAGATAATTATATTTAGGGGCATAAAAAATACACTTAAAACAGATTTAGTTTGGATAATTAAATATTTTTAATAATAATAATTAATTTTTATATATTAAAGTAGATAACTAAGTGACAATAGCATGTAGAGATGTAGTAATAATATTAGAGAAATGAGTGAACATAAAATGTACACGTTTGTTTTGTAATAAATAAAAAGTGACAATAGCATGTGGAGATGTAGTACTAATATTAGAGAAATGAGTGAATATAAAATGTACGTGTTTTTTTGTAATAAATAAAAAGTGACAACAGCATCTAGAGATGTAGTACTAATATTAGAGAAATGAGTGAACATGAAATGTACACGTTTGTTTTGTAATTAACTAGTAAATAATCTGTGTGTTCGCGCGGGTTGTGAAAAGTCAATATGAATATTTAATAAATATTATATCAATATAAATATTTAATAAATATTATATAGTTATAGTTAAGAAATTTATATAAAAATATATATGAATTAACAATAAAAAATATTTTTATGATGATTATCATTTAAATATTAATTTAATTTATCAAGTTGTAATAGTTGTCAGGATATACATAGATTTAGTAATTGCTATTAAACCAAATATATGGTGGAAAAACAAATTTGACTCGTCAGACATGCCTATAAGTTTTATAATTACTTATAATTTTAATTTTACAATTTCTATTAACAATCGTTATAAAATAAAACATATTATACACAAAAAAAAAACATATTGGTTTAGTAACAAATTAAAATTATAATAATTTGATTAGATTTAATAAATTGAATAATATTATGTTTGTTAAATTTGTGTAGAAATAAATAAGTTATAGCATATATTAATTCAGATGTCATTAAACATATGTTCTCTAATGTGTGTTCAATTTAAGAATATATTTTGCCAGCCCATCGAAAAACAGCTTTGGCCTGTCGGACATGCTTATAATTTTTAAATTCTTGTGTATTTTAAATTTATGGATGGTATTGATATTATTAAATTTTATCATCTAATAGAAAATAAATTCAAACACAGTTAAGTTTCAAAATTTAAACATATGATTTTGCGATTCTCTTAAATAACAAATTTAACTTTTTAAATTTTTTTTTGTAAAGGGATAAGTAAAAGATCAATTATTTATAGTCTTACGTTTTTGTATGTATGTCACATTTTTACGCAACTTTCATATTTTACCCTTTAACTTCATTAATTATTGACACGTTTTAAACATATATTTTTCTTTTAAAAATATATAAATCTGTTAATATTATTTTAGGATGATAAAAAACCCATTAATGAATTTTGTTTTATTTTTTCCTCATAAGATTTGTTTTGACAATATACATAAATAATAATAATAATAATAATAATAATAATAATAATAATAATAATAATAATAATAATAATAATAATAATAATAATAATAATAATAATAATAATAATAATAATAATAATAATAATCAATAAAAATTGTTTTAATTTATAATAATAGTCGTCGATTTTGTAATCAATTTAAAAGGTGTAAATTTTTTCTTATTAAATACATAAAATCCACCCCTATTTATTTGAATATTGAAACAACTATATTTCAATATAAACAAGTTTTTTCAACCTATATAATAATAGTCTTCGAACGTGTAGTTTAATTACCCGTAATCTAATATAATAATGTCGTTCAAGTTGGTAAATGAAAAGAGGAGATCACGTTGATTAACTAAAAGTTTATTTAAGACCATAAATGAAAAGACAATCTCAATATTGTATTAAAAACTGACTTTTAATGAGAAAATAGATATTTTAGATATAATTTACCACTAAAAAAAATTATATAACCCATCAAATAATTAGAAAATAGAAATAATAAATATTAGGGATGTGAAATATGATGCTTTATATAAATACATTTATATACCATATTTAAAAAGTAAATTATTTTTCATTATATAAATAAATATATACACTACGAAAAAAATAATTTTTGGCAGCGCATCTACGAAAGCGCTTTTAAGAGAAAGCGCTTTCGTAGCCTTTAAAAAAAATTCGCTTAAAAAAAGCGCTTTTATAAGGTTTCCTACGAAAGCGCTTTTCAGAAAGCGCTTTCATAGGTATTTGAAATATCTAACCTACGAAAGCGCTTTTGAAAAGCGCTCTTATAGGTGGCCCTATAAAAGCGCTTTGAAAAGCGCTCTTATAGGTGGTCCTATAAAAGCGCTTTTGAAAAGCGCTCTGAAAGGGGGACCTACGAAAGCGCTTTCTAAAGCGCTCTTATATGGGGGACATACGAAAGCGCTTTTTACCTCAGAAACGCTCTCATATATGGGTCTTAGAAAGCGCTTTCGTAGGTTGTTTTATAATTAAATTAAATATCCCTAAATACGAAATTTGCCCTCACTTGTTCATTTCTTCGTCTTCTTCATTTCTTCTTCCTGTTACCGTTTGTTTCTCTCATTCCTGCCGCTGTTCCTGTTCCTGTTCGTTTGTTTGTCGCCGTTATTGTTCGTCTTCCTTGCATTCCGTTCCTGTTCCTGTTCGTGTTCGTCCCATTGTTGCGTTTCCAGAATCCCATTGCTGCGTTCGTTCACTGTTGCTTCGTCTTCCTTCGTCGCCGTCGTTCTTCCCTCTTCTTCAGTCGTCGCCGCCGTTCACTGCGTTCTTGTCCATCTTGGTAAGTTTCTTCTTCTTCCATTATCTGTTCCGTTATTTGACCGTTTAGTTATGCATGTTCTGGCCTGTTCCGATTTCTTCTTCCATTATCTGAGTATTTCTAGGGATAGATAATGCTGTTAGTATATGTTTGGATTCTTGTTGGAAAACACCAACGTTATGATACAGGAAGAAACTTACGCATATTTTACTTGTTGTGCTACAGTATGTTTAATATTGGTTACTCTGGATTGTTTGTAGTTGATGACACTCCAAAGATGTTATGTGGCCTGTCTTGATTCCATATACCGATTTTTAAACGCACCCGTGTCATTCATTATATATTCTTGCATGTTTACCCAATTTGGCTAACTTTTGAAGATGATACACAATGGTTCTATAACTTCTTAAAGATGATAATTAGAGAAACTGAAAATATGAGTTAAATTTTATGTACTTTCTTGACTTTGGCCCTACACCCTTCACAGTTCATATTAGTTTTACCTTCAACTTTTTTAGTTTGGTCATCAAATGACACTTGTAGTCTTTGAATGTACTTAAGTTACAAAGTTGTTCCCGTAAGTTTGAATTACATTCATTTTTTAGTTTGGTCATCAAATGCCTCCGGAGATTGTAAGGTAAAAAACATATGAAAATGCATATAAAAGTCCCTTACATGGCATCTTTTCAAATATCTTTTAGTTATAATTGTTATTTCCCTTTTTTGTAATGCTTTGTATTTATAGAATTATGTATATAGAATTATGTATATTTCCCTTTTTTCAAATATCTTTTAATTATATATTCACAAATCTAACACTATCCTTTTTCTACTTATTTTTTGTTTATATGTTTCTTATTTGTGGGTTGATGTATGTTTTATTTCTCCGGGTGCATGCTACATAATTTTGGTGGTAACATTGAAATGGTTTGTGTTTTGGATTATATTTGTGGGTTTATGTTGACTTTGTGAATTCACTATTTCTAATATTTGTGTTGTATTATTGTCATAGCTTTCCCAAACATTGAAAATATATATGTGACATTTATTGTGAACCTTTATGTTAAAATAGTATATATCTTTCGACAATCGATCCGAAATATTGAATAACATTCTATGAATTTGCAGCGTTTCCCGGCCTAGTTCGACGTGCGACGCTCATTCTCCGCGTTTCTTAGAGTTCGAAACATCTGAGAGGTAACTTTCTTCCTCAAATTAATGGTATATATTGTGATGAATTTGTCTTAAATTGTCTTTCGTATGTTGCATTTTCTTGATACGGATTCATTCCGTGTATACTTTGCGTTTTGACAGAAACGCAGTATACTACTGTTTTGTGCACTAATTAGTTGATATGGATAAGACATGGATGTATTCCAATCGATTGTCGAAAGACTACGAGAATGGTGTTTCCGAGTTTGTTAAGTTTGCTGTTGCGCACGCCAAAGACCCCAGTCGTATGACATGTCCCTGTTTGTATTGCTGTTATGGGAACCGGGTTGACGCAGTTCAGTTGGCATCGCATTTAATTCGGTATGGAATTGATAGGAGTTATACATGTTGGAATATGCATGGTGAGAAAAGTAACGGGAATGTTGAATCGGGGTATGCAAGGACCTATGTTTCAAATGATGATTGCACAGATACATACGATTATGATCGAGTCGAAGAAATTGCAGAAGCGCTTGAAGAAGATCTTAACGATTGTCCCAAAATGTTCGAGAGGTTGGTAAGCGATGCAGAGAAACTGTTGTATAATGGTTGTACAAAATTCACAAGATTGTCTGCGGTGTTAAAGTTGTACAACTTAAAAGCCGGCAATGGATGGTCGGATAAAAGTTTCACAGAGTTATTAGCCCTTATGAAAGATATGCTACCAGAGGATAATGTTCTTCCCAATCGAACGTATGAGGCCAAAAAGATGTTGTACTCCATTGGCATGAGCTATGATAAGATACACGCGTGTCCAAAAGATTGCGTTTTGTTTCGAAACGAGTATGCATCGTTAAATGAGTGTCCTAAATGCGGTGCCCCTCGATATAAGAAAAAGTTGTCTCCGGCAAAAGTCTTATGGTATTTTCCTATAATCCCGAGATTTAGACGGATGTATCGTAGTGAAACCGATTCAAGACACTTGACTTGGCATTCAGATGAAAGAATTATTGATGGAAATTTTCGACATCCGGCAGATTCTCCACAGTGGATGAAAATAAGTGTGTATAATCTTATTTGTTTTTCTATGTAGTGCCCTCAACAACAAAACGGCATAGATTGCAGATACTTTGTTTTGAAGTTTATCAAAGAAATCATTCAAATGAATGAAATCGAGATTCCAATCACGGTATGGATTTATACTTTGTTTTATTACTTATCGGATTTTGCATATAATTTATTTCATTAAACTAAATCATGCATATATTTTGTTTTGTAATGTAGTATTTTGATCAATACAATTGTCCATATTACTCGCCACGTCAATTGGAAGAACTCAAAGAGGAGTTGTGCCAATATTTTATTGAGCTAAGAATCTTATAATAAGGTACGAATACATTGTTGTGTGAAAATTGGTTAATTATGAATATATTGTTTTGTGTATACAACACTGACCGTGTTATTATGTTCATATTGCAGGATTAGGACCTTGGATATATATGTAGATTAGGATTGATTTACTTAGTGTTATATAGCTGATTTCTTAGGGTGTATTTTGTTACGTTTAAAAACATGTTAATATTGAATTACCATGGTGTTATATTTTGGATATGAATTGATTATAATGGTATTTGTATATATATATAATATTTGGTATTTGAATTACATTTGGTATTTGGATTAAAACTAATATATATTGGTATTTCTAGATTAGATTGTAAAATACCGGTTTAAGAATTACAGGTTTGCTGCAAAAAAATGCAGGTTTAGAAATTTTTTAAATTTTAGATTTTTCAGTAGAAAACCTATGAAAGCGCTTTTTTATGAACAAAAAGCGCTCTTATAGGCCTACTTTAGATTGCCTGACACGCATTCTGAATACACCTATGAAAGCGCTTTTTCAGAAAAAAACGCTCTCGTAGGCCTACCTATGAAAGCGCTTTTTACCAAAAAGCGCTTTCATAGGTAGGCCTACAAGAGCGCTTTTTTCTGAACAAAAAGCGCTGCTAAAACCTTTAGCAGCGCCACCTACGAGAGCGCTTTTAAAGCCCAAAAAAAGCGCTTTCGTAGGTTATTTCTGGCATAGTGATATCATATTTACAAAGTAAATTACTTTGCATCTCAATAGATTAGAATATAACCTATCAAATAAAAGTATAATAAAAAACAACACATCAGTGACACTATTTTTCAAACATAATTTAGTGAGGAAAGTACCATTTGTGGGTGAGGTCACCTATGTAATTCTAGAAAAGTAGAATTGTATAAATTCACCAATGTAACTATGTTTATAAACCTTGGTTGAATATTATTCAAATAGAGATTATATATGTGGTTCTAAGCTAAACCAAATAAAAGCTTATTATTGGGGATTGCGTGATCAGTTCCTATATATAGGTTAAGGATTATTTACCTTTGATAATCTTCTCTTAGTTCGTGACTGATTTAAGATTAGCCAATATTAAAAATCTTCCTAGGTTTAAGATCAACCCGGTTAAAATCTCAAAGGTTCCTTGGTTATCCTATTAAACCAAAATTGAGCTCAGATATATTTTGGAACTTGAATACTAACCACTACAAGTTCCGTGTTTATGGAGAGAAAAGACTAACCGCTTCAATCTACAGTTGGAAAGGAAGTTTGGCCAGTTCACTTTCAATAAGTTATTAGATAAAAGACGCAAGCGCTTATATCATTCGTCTTGTAATATTTTATTTGTAGGACAACCACTATATCCTTATATAAGGGGGTTAGTGAGTCTTTCCTACTAAAAGTTCTCAATTATTATTGGAAACTCTCAATACCAGATCCTGGGGAGAGGAGTAAGTCCTTTTTGTTTTGGACGAACATCTATAATTCCTGGTCTTCTTCTTCCTTTAATTCTTTAATTTTTACACTTTAAATATTTATTTTCCGCTGCTTACAATTATAAATTGTTTTCAAAGTCTAATTTAACTTGCCAAAAGTTTACAAAACTATGTTTTTATAAACCACATAAATCACACTTCTCTTGTGTGTGAAGTCTCAATTCCAACATTCCTTTTCAATAGTTGTGTAGTTAATCAGGACTTCTATTAGTGTCTTGCTAGCATAATAAATGGTGTGGAACACCTTATCATGCCTTTGCCCAATAACAACTCTAATGGAAAAGTCGCTTCCATCACACATGAGTTCAAATGACTTGAAATTTTTTTCACATAAAAAACTGAATACATATTGCGCATCATGTTGCAGTAGATAACATAGAGGTTTTTTAATTTTTTAAAAATCTTTTGATCCTCCAATACAATCCATCATGACCAAGAAAGCTTCTTATGCCCCTTAATATTAGAGGGTGCCAATAGTGTTTCAATGAATTCAATTTTGGATTGATGAACCTCTAACCCCCACCTTAGAAATTCTATGGCCTAAGACTATTCCTTCTTTGACCATAAAGTGACACTTATCCCAATTTAGTACTGAATTGCTCTCTTTTCACACCTTGTTAGCACCAACTCCAGATTATCCAAACATCTTTCAAATGACTTTCCAAATACTGAAAAGTCATCCATAAATACTTTCATGGAGCTTTCTATGACATCAGAGAAGATGACCATCATGCATCTTTGAAATGTTGCATGAGCATTGCACAACCCAAATGGCATCCATCTAAATGTAAATATTCCATAAGGACATGTCAATGTTGTCTTCACTTGGTTTTCAGGGTCTATTGCTATTAGAGTATAGCCTGAATATCCATCAAGAAAATAATAAAACTCTTTTCCATCTAGCCAATAAAGAATTTGGTCAATAATTGGAAGAGGGTAATGGTACTTCCTTGTAACCTTGCTTAACTTCATGTAATCCATACAGTTTCTCTAGCAAATAGCCGCTCTTAAAGGAATAGGCTCTTTTTTTTTCATTCTTAATGACATTCACACCACCCTTCTTTGCAATATATTGAGTGTGATTCACTCATACACTGCTAAAAAATGGGGTAGATAATACATACATCTATCCATTTGATGATCTCCTTATTCACTACATTCTTCATTATGGGATTAAACCTTCTTTGGCACTCTTTATTGTTTTTGGCATTTTTCTTCCAAAAGTATTTTATGCATGCAAAGTGTAGGACTTCTTGTATTCTCATGGTAGTTTAGGGGTGATAGTTCTTGTATGTTTAAATGAGGACTTTAATTTGAATTTTGAATGGGATTTGATGGAAAAATTAAGAGTCTTGGGCCTAGCTCCTGTAATCTAGAGTCTTAAGAAAGGTTGGTACCATTAACCATCACATTATTTCATATGTTTGGTCTAACATGAAGCATAAATCCAACCTTTTGATTAGACAAACCAGTTGGTTGTTTGGTGATGGATCTTCCATTAACTTATAGAAAGGCTCTAGGCATGGGGAGCCTCTTTTGCAAGAAAATAACCTTATTAGTTTGGAAAGCCTTTCATTTTCCTAAATTCTACTATGGCACATTTTATTCTTGAAAACCAGTTCCATTTTCCTTTAAGTGGCTCAACCTATTTCATTTCCAACATCTCAAGGATCAAATCTTTTGTAGAAACCTATTCAGGTGACTTGACTTTTAAAAAAGCTTATACCCTTAAATCTCCAACTTCTCTTATGCTCGACTAGGCTAAATTAGTTGGATCCTGGGGCATACCACCTTCGAAATCTATGGTGGCATAGAGTCTAATGCACAACAACATTCCCACAAATGACATGTTGAAATTAAGATTGTTCAATGACCTTAACCTTCAGTCCGTGTAAAGACCATAAAGAATCCACTTTCACTTATTTTTTGAGTGCCCTTATCTTGTTAAATAGTTAAATTATCTTGAACACTTGTGGTTTTTTCTAATAAAGGCATGCCTACTCAACGTTCCTAGGTCATCATTTATGCTATGATCAACATAATCAATGCAATTTTGCCAACTTGAACATGACTTAGTTCAACAATCATTACACTCCTTTTTATAGTGTCGCCTCTAAGATATTGGCTCAAGTTAACTTCATATGTAATAACTCTAAGCTCCCCACCGAGGCTTCTCTGTCATACTTCTCAATTATAAAAATTTTTAAAGTCTTCATTCCCTCCCCTTGTGCTATGTTAACCGAGGAAGTAGTTTGACATTCTCCTTTTGCAAAGTTGAATCAAATGCGATTATGATGAAGAGATATTCACGAATAATTTAGGTGATTTTTTCTTAGTTTTGTCGAGCCTTCATCTTGGATGCACTATTTTTTTTTATTTTGCAAAATTTTGTGGAGTTTTGAGAGTCATAGAGGTAGCTAATGATTAATCTTGATATAATCTTTGGATTGAATCTGATTCTTACTTGGTGTTCAAAATATTTAATTTTGGTATACTCAGATCACATATATAAAAAAAGATAAATGTGGAGCAAATATTTTTACTAATATAGGTCTCAACTCTAATTCTCGGAGTAGGATTCTCTAAGGTTGCCTTCTCAAAATTTGGTGACTTTAAGCAATTTTTTAAAGAAAAAAAATGAGAAAAAAGAAGAAAGGGGAGGGAAATATGATGAGAGAGAATATGTAATAAGAGAGAGATAGAGAGAAAATTAGAGGGAAGTTTTTTCCCTAAAATTAGAGAATCTCAATCCCTAATTAGGGAAATATATATTTTAAAAATGTCTTGGATAAAAGTAGATTTGCTTTATCTTATTTTAAAGATTTTTATCCTTTGAGTGAGTTTTGATATAGTCCACTAACTCTTTTTTTGTGTTATCATTTTCTAACAAAACATTAGCCATTCATAAATAAATAAAAAATTGCACTTTCATTTAGATCCTCAAGAGTAATGATAAAAAAAGATAAATCTTAAAGGTACATCGTATTTACTGTAGAAATTAATTAACATGAGAAGCTTTATTTATAAAGATGATTGAAGGCAATAATATAATTTGGTGTGAGGAGTCTTTACTCTAATGAGTATAATTGGATAGAGTTTATATAAATTTTAACAAATATGATATATATCTACAATAAAAAATAATTAAAAATAAAAAATTTAATAAAAAGCAAAAAATTTAATAAGCAAAAATTTATTGATGGGAGAGCAAAGTAGCACAAGATCTCTTGTGCAAAGTCTCTCCTAAATTAACACACAATTACAAAGTTACAAACAAATATTAGAACCAAATCAAAGCAACACAAGACATGAACAAAATCACGTGACTTCAACAAAATAAAACATGTTACAAGGTAAATATTGATTGAAATTTCTTTTATTCTAGAAACTCAGTCCATGTTTAACAAATTTCTTTTCTGTGATAGTGTTTATGCGCTCACTCATATCTGTTGTGAGAAGATTTTTCCAATCTCCAACTTGACCAAGACGGAAAAAAAATCTGTTTTCAATTTCATAAGACATTTTTTCATTCTTATTGACTTCCAGGTTACTCAATTTCTCAAAACTACACAAATTTAATATATCATCAACCATACCTCTAGATTCTTCTTCTTTGGAGAATGGACACTCCAAAAACTTAGCAATCTCTTTCAAATAAAAATCAGGTTTCATTTTCATTTCTTCATATTTCAAGAACATAACCTTCTCTGAACTTTCTAAACTTTTCTTCCAATATCCTAATACATGCTCCCAAAAAGGTCCAAAAAAACTTACTCCTCTGCAAAAACTCTCAAATGCCTCTTCGAATGGAAATGCTATACTGCTTTTTGGTCTTAACTTGTTTATGAAATGCCACAATGAAACAAAATTGTCTTTAGGATCTCTACATAGATATATCACCTTGCAAGTTGAGTCTTTCACAGATTTTGGCAATAATTCATATGGTAAATGAGAAGAGTAGAGTCTTGGATGAGATATTGTTTTGAAATCAGAAACAAAATCTCTGTCACAAAAAGGAACAAGATCATGAGGGTTGGTAGTGAGCAAAGGATGGTTGATATGAATATTTGGATATTTGTTGCGGTTTATCAAAGCAAAAGACAATGCTTTTAGCCAAGTGGTACCTGATTTGGGAAAAGTGACTAAGATAATATCAGTATGAAGGGCTTGAAAGTGCTTTTGACAAGATAAAACATCTTGGAGATTCATTGGATCAAACCAAAATCCTTGATATTGATATAAGTGAGTTGAAATCCAACCTTTTTCTGATGGCAATGTGGTTAACAACTCCTTACATTCTTCGCCTAAATCATCTTCTTGCAAATATTTTGGTACAAGAGTGTTTTCATCACTTAATTTTTCCATGGTGTATAATACAGTGAAGGTGTTAATATGGGGTGATTGGAATCAATATATATATATATATATATATATATATATATATATATATATATATATATATATATATATATATATATATATATATATATATATATATATATATATATATATATATATATATATATATATATATATATATATATATATATATATATATATATATATATATATATATATATATATATATATATATATATATATATATATATATATATATATATATATATATATATATATATATATATATATATATATATATATAATATAATACTTTAGAATAAATTATCTAAAAAAGTTGTAGCAAAAATGTAGGATATTTAAAATGATATTATATGGCAAGTTATTTAAACCAATTTTTATTTAATGCATTAAGACTTTTTGTATTATAATTTTTGTGTGCTAAACAATCAAAAAAGATTGTAGAGGAGTTGAATTCTGCCAAGAATATCTTTGGCATGAGAAATACCCATTAAAAAAAAAATTATAAATCGTAGTGAAGAGATGAAGAAACAAACTTTCTTAATTTATTCCTAATTTCCTTTCCTGATTTTATAGGTCCATTTTCCATGTTGGCATGTCATGAAGTGGCAAAGATGAATCTCTCAATTGAAGACCCAAGATCTTTGGTGTCTACAAACATGTACAATTCGGGAGAAATGAGTGAACATAAAATGTACATGATTGAATTGAATAACCAAGTGGCAAAAAAGGATAAACGAAAAAGATAAAATATTTATACACGTCTTGGACCATTTGATATTTGATATTTGCATGTGCCAAGGTGATTTGATGGCGAAATCAGAAGAGTAACTGGACCAGACCACTATAATTGTTTTTATTCTTTTATATTTGAAACGAAATTAAAGAGTTCAATGTATACTAGTTTTATATCATCATATATAAAACAAGAATGTTTTGATTATTTGAGGTCGTCTCATAGGATTAATGTCTTTTATCAACTCAGATTTGATTTAGTATTATGGAGTCTACGATGACGTGAAGATTATTGATATTTGTGGTGAATTTTATAATGTACTTCTTCTTGGTATAAAAGGAGATATCAACTACAATTCGATTTTGGCTCGATGTCAGTTTGAGTATGCTATGTAGGATAAATCAGGCAACATTCTCGTGAAAGGGTTCTTCATTCAAAAAGGTGTTTATAGCAAGATTTTAAGGATAAGATAGTCTGCGCCTGACATAAGATTCATAGAAAAGGAAAGGATGAATTAGGAAATAAGAATTGTGTTGCCCTGGATCCTTACACTCAGTGGGTGCAAGCAAGAGCGACTCAGATCAAGATGCCTTATCCTTCTGAAGAACCTATGTTCCCTAAAGTCATAGGATCCACTCTTGTTCCAGTTGAAGATGCCGAAGGACTCCAAGTTGCTTTGGCTCAGATGAAGCAAGAAAGACATGTTTGGGAGAACAATTTTCATGCTTCAATTGTAGAGAAGTTTGAGTTGCAAAGACAATTGAAAAAGAAAGATGATATGCTTCGCCAGAAGGATGGCTTACTTCAGCAACACAAAAAGAAAAGGAAGAGGGTTCAAGAGGATTCATTTTTCTCCAACAACCTACTATCTCAACCTAACAAAGAGCTTTATGATACTCATTTTAGGTCAGACGCTTGAAAAGGTGTTGTTGATAAGATCTTGAAAGAAAATGCTGAAATGAAGAGTGCCTTTGAAGTTCAGATCAGGAAGCTCAAGGAGAAGTTACAGCATGGAGATGGATATGCTTTAGTTGTAGTTCCCTCAGATTCTATATTTTAGAATTACTTTAAAATTATGTACTGAAATTGTAATCCTTCCAGTTTTTTCAATGAAATAAAAGTTCAAGTTTCCCTTCTAATTGTTATTAGTTATGATGTTTGCAATATGTTTATAATTTGTTAGTTACTTGAAAACTCAAAAGAATTAATTAATCAAATATTTTACACATGCATTTTATGCATCATTGCTTTCTACAAATTTTTCAGAGTCTGATTCGTTTTCCTTCATCTTTATAGAAGATAAGCTGATCCACCGGTATAATACTCGTGCCAAAAGGAATCTCAAATTATAAAATCAAATATGTCAAGAGATATAAAACAACAACACCTGTTGTACCAGACCATGATGTCATGACATCTACTTCGACATCTGGTTAAAAAACCCACAATAGCAAAAGTGTCATGACAACTGATGCACATGTTACAACATCTTGCTCAATATCAGTATAGAACCATGTTTTTACCAAAATTTAGCCAATCATAAAACTATGGAACTAACAATATCACCCTTTGACAAATTTTTACTAAAACACCCTTTTCACAATAAACCTTGAAGAGAGGAATAAAACCACAAAACACAAGCTACATGCTAACCATGTAAACTTTGTACATGAGGAAGAAGATGACTTGCATCTTCAGAACCATCCAAGTTACTCCCTCTAAAACACAACACAAGAAAACTAACCTGAAAAATCACTAGACCAGAACAAAGGAAAACCCAAATCACCTGCATGAGCTATCCAAATTCACACATCTGAGACTCATCCCCTCAGAATAACAGACATGAGCTATCCAAGTTCACACATCAAAACAACTAACAGAATGTCAAAACATCTGGTTCGACATCTCCGTATTCCATAAGACACATTAGCAGTAGTAACACCAGAAGCACACAAGTATGACATAAAATCATGCTCCCCTTAAACAGTTGCATACAACAATAAATACACGAGACTACTCCTCTCTTATCAGTAGCACAAAGAACACACATACACAAAAGCACAAACTAAACAGATTACTAAAGACAAAGACTGAAACATGTCATCAAGACACAAATACACTTCACACTTTTACTCCCCTTTTTAGCCAAAAATAGAGTAAATCACATCAAAAGACATGATGACATAATGCACACATGCAATAGACACGTACAAATAAACACCAGTAATGGAGATCAAGCTACAAAGAACCGGTGAAAAACACACACTACTTGTTATCTTAAGGAGATCCTTACTTTTTAGCCCTATCAAATAACTTTATACACTCCTTGCTTTTGTCAAATATTATATGAGATATAACACTTAACTCATTAGTAGATAATCTTAATAAGAAATTATTGGCTAAAAGGGAATATCAGTATCAAAAGCTTGAAAACTCTTTAGACAAGATAAAACACAATGGAGCCTCTTGGGACAAAACCAGAATCCTTGATATTGATGCATGGTAGGTGTAAGCCAACCTTTTTCTATTGGCAGTGTGGATAACAACTCCTTGCAATCTTGGCTTATGTCATGTTGTTGCAAGTAGTAAATGAGTGTCTTGGTCACTTGAAAGATGTAAATTTTTTATTATTAAATAAATAAAACCTACCCCTATTTATTTGAATATTGAAACAACTATATTTCAATCTAAACATGTTTTTTCAACCTATATAATAATAGTCATGGAATGTGTAGTTTAATTATCCGTAGTCCAAATATAATAATGCCGTTCACGTTGATAAATGGAAAGATGGTAAATGGAAAGATGGAGATCACGTTGAAAAATGAAAAGTCTATTTAAGACCATAAATGAAAAGACAATATCAATATTGTATTAAAAACTGACTTTTAATGAGAAAATAGATATTTTAGATATAATTTACCACTTAAAAAAAAATAATAATGATATAACTCATCAAATAATTAGAAAATAGAAATAATAAATATTAGGGATGTGAAATATGATGCTTTATATAAATACATTTATATATCATATTTAAAAAGTAAATTATTTTGCATTATATAAATAAATATATACCATATTTAAAAAGTAAGTTACTTTGCATCTGAATAGATTAGAATATAACCTATTTATTTTTCAAATTTATCATAATTTAGTATCCAAATTCATACATGAGACATTTACATTAGAAACCGTTAAAAAAATCTACAAGATAAAAAAACACGTTAGATAACATAGCATCAATATCATGTATTTTTCTCAACAATGTTTTCTTCAAAATATTAAAAGTGACAAAGTATCATCAAAATTTGCCAAAAAAAAGTACATTCCAAAACCTCGAAAAGTAATTTTTTGGTGAGATACAAACATACAAATGTGAGAAACTAATTTATGTTATAGTTGAAATTACAAAATAAACTTTCGAAATGCAGTTCATGCCATTGCCAACCTAAAATCTCTTTCATCTATGTAATAAGTTTACGTAATCATCAAAATGATTTCAAATATTAAGTAAAGAAAAAAACATAATCGAAGAAGTATTTTGAATTCGAATAATGGCGGAGAAAATAGACGGGGAAGATGAAAAGAGAAGTAGACCGTGCTGTTTGATAGAATGAAATTGATTAATAGAAAAGCAAGTGTTAGATAAATGTAGGTTAGGAGAATGAATTTATAGATGCATGTTTAGGAATTGGAACGTTACTGTTTTAAACACAATGCCATCAAATAAGTGGTATTTCCCAATGCTGGGAATGATGAAGACTACGTATTATAGTTTACAATATTACTTATTCTAATAAACACAATATGATTCATTAGATTTTAAGGTAAATGAATGATTTTAATAGATAATTATATTTAGGGGCATAAAAAATACACTTAAAATAGATTTAGTTTGAATAATTAAATACTTTTAATAATACTTAATTTTTATATATTCAAGTAGATAACTAAGTGACAATAGCATGTGGAGATGTAATACTAATATTAGAGAAATGAGTGAACACAAAATATACACGTTTGTTTTGTAATAAATAACAAGTGACAATAGCATGTGGAGATTGTAGTACTAATTTTAGAGAAATGAGTGTGAACATAAAATGTACATGTTTGTTTTGTAATAAATAACAAGTGACAATAGCATGTGGAGATGTAGTATTAATATTAGAGAAATGAGGTGAACATAAAATGTACACGTTTGTTTTGTAATGAACTAGTAAATGATCTGTGTGTTCGTGCGGGTTGCGAAAAGTCAATATGAATATTTAATAAATATTATATCGATATAAATATTTAATAAATATTATATAGTTATAGTTAAGAAATTTATATAAAAATATATATGAATTAACTGAAAAAAATATTTCATTGATAATTATCATTTAAATATTAATTTAATTTATTAAGTTGTAATAATTGTCAGGATAAAACATATTATACACACACAAAAAAACATATTGGTTTAGTAACAAATTAAAATTATAATAATTTGATTAGATTTAATAAATTGAATAATATTATGTTTGTTAAATTTGTGTAGAAATTAAGAAGTTATAGGATATATTAATTCAGAAGTCATTAAACATATGATCTCTAATGTGTGTTAAATTTAAGTAAATATTTTGTCGGCCCATCGAAAAAACTGGTTCGGCCCGTCGGACATGCTTATAATTTTTAAATTCTTGTGTATTGTAAATTTGTGTATGCTATTGATATCATATGATTTTATCATCTAATAGAAAATAAATTTAAACACAGTTAAGTTTCAAATTTTAAACATATCATTTTGCGACTCTCTTAAATAACAAATTTAACTATTTAATTTTTTATTTTAAAAGCATTAGTAAAAGATCAATTATTTATTGTCTTACGCTTTTGTATGTATTCCACATTGCTACGCAACTTTTATATTTTAACCTTTAACTTTATTAATTATTGTCATGTTTTAAACATAAATTTTTCTTTTAAAAATAAATAAACCTGCGTATATTATTTTAGGATGATAAAAAACACTTTAATGAGTTTTGTTTTATTTTTAACTCATAATATTTGTTTTCACAATATACATAAATAATAATAATAATAATAATAATAATAATAATAATAATAATAATAATAATAATAATAATAATAATAATAATAATAATAATAATAATAATAATAATAATAATAATAATAATAATAATAATAATAATAATAATAATAATCAATAAGTATTGTTTTATTTTATAATAATATTCATCGATTTTGTAATCAATTTAAAAGGTGTAAAATTTTATTATTAAATACATAAAACCTACCCCTATATATTTGAATATTGAAACAACTATATTTCAATCTAAACATGTTTTTTCAACCTACATAATAATAGTCTTGGAACATGTAGTTTAATTACCCGTAGTCCAATATAATTATGTCGTTCACGTTGATAAATGGAAAGATGGTAAATGGAAAGATGGAGATCACATTGTTAAATGAAAAGTGACCATAAATGAAAAGACAATATCAATGTTGTATTAAAACTGACTTTTAATGAGAAAATAGATATTTTAGATATAATTTACCACTTAAAAAATAATAATGATATAACTCATCAAATAATTAGAAAATAGAAATAATAAATATTAGGGATGTGAAATATGATGCTATATAAATACATTTATATGCCATATTTAAAAAGTAAATTATTTTGCATTATATAAATAAATATATATCATATTTACAAAGTAAGTTACTTTGCATCTCAATAGATTAGAATATAATCTATCAAATAAAGGTATAAGTAAAAAGACAACACATCAATGACATTATTTTTCAAATTTATCATAATTTAGTGAGTTTTTTTATTAATAACCATGTATTAAAAAAATATTTCGTAAATAATCGGGTTTCGGAAAAAATTACTCAAATAACCATGTTTGAGATGGCTCCACAAAGGAGGAGCCATCTCAATTGGCGCATGCACCTCCTTTTTTAAGGGAGGCGCCATCTCACTTGGCGGCCTAAATGCTTAGGGCATGCCCTAAGCCAAGTGAGATGGCGCCTATGTACAAATTTAGGGCAAATTTTTTTTTTTATTTTCTTTCCTGTGCGTTGCCTATTAGACAGAGATCAACAAAATGAATTTTTTATTTAAAAAAAAATAATTACATTCAACTGTTTTACATTAAAAGAACAGTAAAAAAAATGGATACAAAAAATACTGAGAAAAAAAAAGATACCTAAATGCACTCAAGACATATTCTCCAGGTAGTGTTTATGTTCTGGAAACATTGCCCAGCGTGTACGCCCAATGCCCAAGATGGTAGTCTACTGCAATGGCAACGGAATATTCAGTCGCGTGTTTTTGGGCATTTCAACCATGCATCACAGGGTTTTCATCATGCAAACCAATTCTACAAATTGACGGGACTTGGTTGTATGGGAAGTACAAAGGCACGCTATTGATGGCAGTTGCACAAGATGAGCAACAATAACATTTTCCCCGTTGCGTTTGTCCTTGTCGAGGGGGGAGACCGGGTGGTGCTTGGAGCTTTTTCCTGAAAAATCTTCGTACACACGTGGCTCCTCAACCAGATCTCTGTTTGATCTCGGACAGACATGCCCTCCATTGAAAGTGCCTATAATAATCCAGCAAATGGTTGGCATGACCCTCCTTCTACGCATGTCTATTGCGTCAGGCATATCGTCCAGAATTTCTCGAGGGAGGTCAAGGACAAAACATTGAGGAAAGAGGTGATGAATGCGGGATACGCATTGACACAACCCACATTCAAATATTACCGCAACGAGATCCGTTTGTATAATCCAGAAGCCGATACGTGGATCAACAATTATACCGGTCGAAAAGTGGACTAGGTCATACGACAATGGCCAAAGATGGGGCATATGACAACAAATCTTATTGAATCAATGAATGGGGTATTCAAGGGCATACGAAACCTCCCAATCACTGCCTTGGTAAAATCCACGTATTTTATGATGGCTGCGTTATTTGCCAAAAGAGGTGAAATGTGGTATGCGGTCTTGCAATCAGGACAACTATGGATTGAAAAGCTGTATGAAATACATTAAGGCTGAAAGTGCTAAAGCCAACACTCACATTGGTTACACGGTTTGACCGATACAGCCACAACTTCATTGTGAAAGAGACAATCGACCACAATGAAGGCCTGACAAGACAAGAATACAGAGTCATTTTACCTTCTCAATGGTGCGATTGTGGCAGGTTTCAAGCATTTCGTATGCCTTGCTCTCATGTCATTGCCGCTTGTGCTCATACCCATCAAGACGCGCTTCAACTGCTCTCAAACGTTTATAAATCTGAAACGTTGCTCACTGTTTACAACAACAACTTTCCTTTGGTGGCAAAACCGGACTATTGGCCTGAATACAACGGCGATATAGTTTGGCACAATGACCAAATGCGAAGGAACAAGAAGGGTCGTCCCCAAAAGCAGGCGCATCACAACAGAAATGGACGATCTTGACAGGTTGGAAAGAAAGTGTGGTTTATGCCGTCAGGTCGGACACAATCGCAAAAACTGTCCGAATCGGGCGTCTGGCTCGACCACATAAATATTGTAATACAATAAATCTTTTCAATATTTGTGTTGTAAACATTAGGGTTTTCCGTTAATAAAACTGTTAACACAATTTAAGAAATTCAATATAGGAAATTACATTAGGGTTTTCGCGTACAACAATGATTAACGATATTCAATCTAGGAAATTACAACTTGTTAACACAATTTCATCTGACCCATGCATCATCAGCATTACATCACTGTCTGTTTTGACTTCCTTCAACCACACATTAGGTCTTCCTGTCGCATGCGAGGGTTGTTGTTCATTTTTGCTGGATCCTTCGAATTTTTCCCCCCCTCCGCGATGTCTCCATCTAGCCACCGCATCAACTCCCGCTTCAGACGCTCCATGGAGTGAATGTGCCAGAATTTCATTTTCATCGCAGGTTTCGTGGCGGAGAATATAACATAGCCATCTCTGCTAAAAATCATAGGCGACGTCATTACGCAAATAATGGAGTACAAAATAAAAATACAGTTGCGAGAAAGTGTGAGAAATTTCAAAGAAACGGACGAATTATTTATAAAACAGCATTTTGCCCTAGTTTTGCCCTAGGCGCCAAGTGAGATGGCGCCTCCTCTCATTTTTAAGGAGCATGCGCCATCTCACTTGGCTAAAAGACAAGGGAGGCGCCAAGTGAGATGGCGCCTAGGGCAAAACCCTAGGTGCATGCGCCAATTGAGATGACTCCTCCTTTGTGGAGCCATCTCAAACATGGTTATTTGCGTAATTTTTTCCGAAACCCGTGTTATTTACGAAATATTTTTTTAATACATGGTTATTAATAAAAAAAATTCTAATTTAGTATCTAAATTCATACACGAGACATTTACATTAGAAATCGTTAAAAAAATCTACAAGATAAAAAACACGTCAGATAACATAGCATCAATATCATGTATTGTTCTCAACAATGTTTTCTTCAAAATATTAAAAGTGAAAAGAATCATCAAAATTTGCCAAAAAAAAGTACATTACACAACCTCGAAAAGTTATTTTTGGTGAGATACAAACATACAAATGTGAGGAACTAATTTATGTTATAGTTGAAATTACAAAATAAACTTTCAAAATACAGTTCATGCCATTGCCAACCTAAAATCTCTTTCATCTATGTAATAAGTTTACGTGATCATCAAAATAATTTCAAATATTAAGTAAAGAAAAAAAAACATAATCGAAGAAGAATTTTGAATTCGAATAATGGCGGAGAAAATAGATGGGGAAGATGAAAAGAGAAGTAGACCGTGCTGCTTGATAGAATGAAATTGATTAATAGAAAAGCAAGTGTTAGGTAAATATAGGTTAGGAGAATGAATTTATAGATACAGGTTTAAGAATTGAAACGTTACTGTTTTAAACACAATGCCATCAAATAAGTGGTATTTCCCAATGTTGGGAATGATGAAGACTACGTATTATAGTCTACAATATAACTTATTCTAATAAACACATTATGATTTATTAGATTTTAAGGTAAATGAATGATTTTAATAGATAACTATATTTAGGGGCATAAAAAATACACTTAATACAGATTTAGTTTGAATAATTAAATACTTTTAATAATACTTAATTTTTATATATTAAAGTAGATAACTAAGTGACAATAGCGTGTGGAGATGTATTACTAATATTAGAGAAATGGTGAACATAAAATGTACACGTTTGTTTTGTAATAAATAACAAGTGACAATAGCATGTGGAGATGTGTAGTACTAATATTAGAGAAATGAGTGAACATAAAATGTACATGCTTGTTTTGTAATAAATAACAAGTGACAATAGCATGTGGAGATGTAATATTAATATTAGAGAAATGAGTGAACATAAAATGTACACGTTTGTTTTGTAATGAACTAGTAAAATCAGTGTGTTCGTGCGGGTTGTGAAAAGTCAATATGAATATTTAATAAATATTATATCGATATGAATATTTAATAAATATTATATAGTTATGGTTAAGAAATTTATATAAAAATATATATATATGAATTAACAGAAAAAAAGATTTCAATGATGATTATCATTTAAATATTAATTTAATTTATCAAGTTGTAATAGTTGTTAGGATATACATAGATTTGGTAATTCTATTAAATCAAATATATGGTGGAAAAACAAATTTGACTCGTCAGACATGCCTATAAGTTGTATAATTACTTATAATTTTAATTTTACCATTTCCATTAAAAAAAGTTATAAAATAAAACATATTATACACAAAAAAAACATATTGGTTTAGTAACAAATTAAAATTATATCAATTTGATTAGATTTAATGAATTGAATAATATTATGTTTGTTAAATTTGTGTAGAAATTAAGAAGTTATAGGATATATTAATTCAGATGTCATTAAACATATGATCTCTTGTGTATTTTAAATTTATGGATGGTATTGATATTATATAATTTTATCATCTAATAGAAAATAAATTTAGACACAGTTATGTTTTAAAATTTAAACATATGATTTTGCGACTCTCTTAAATAAAAAATTTAACTTTTTAATTTTTTCTTTCTAAAAGGATAAGTAAAAGATCAATTATTTATAGTCTTACATTTTTGTATGTATTTCACATTTCTACGCAACTTTCATATTTTAGTCTTTAACTTCATTAGTTATTGACACATTTTAAACATACATTTTTCTTTTAAAAATATATAAATCTGTTAATATTATTTTAGGATGATAAAAAACATATTAATGAAAAGATGTAAATTTTTTCGTATTAAATATATAAAATCTACCCCTATTTATATGAATATTGAAACAACTACATTTGAATTTAAATATATTTTTTCAACCTATATAATAATAGTCTTGAAACGTGTAGTTTAATTAGCCGTAGACCAATATAATTATGCCGTTCAAGTTGGTAAATAGAAAGATGTAGATTACGTTGATACATGAAAAGTCTATTTAAGATCATAAATGAAAAGGCAATCTTAATATTGTATTAAAAACTGATTTTTAATGAGAAAATAGATATTTTAGATATAATTTACCAATTAAAAAAGATAATAGTAATGATATAACTCATCAAATAATTAGAAAATAGAAATAATAAATATTAGGGATGTGAAATATGATGATTTATATAAATACATTTATATACCATATTTAAAAAATAAATTATTTTGCATTATATAAATAAATATATACCATATTTACAAAGTAAATTACTTTGCATCTCAATAGATTAGAATATAACCCATCAAATAAAAGTATAAGTAAAAAACAACACATCAAGGACATTATTTTTCAAATTTAACATAATTTAGTATCCAAATTCATACATGAGACATTTATATTAGAAACCGTTAAAAAACCTGCAAGATAAAAAAAACTAGTCAGAAAACTTAGCATCAATATTATGTATTGTTTTCAACAATGTTTCCTTCAAAACATTGAACGTGAAAAGAATCATCAAAATTTGCGAAAAAAAAGTACATTCAACAACCTCGAAAAGTAATTTTTGATGAAATACAAACATACAAATGTGATAAACTAATTTATGTTATAGTTGAAATTACAAAATCAATTTCAAAATGCAGTTCATGCCATTGCAACCTAAAATCCCTTTCATCTATGCAATAAGTTTACGTGATCATCAAAATAATTTTAAATATTAAGTGAAGAAAAAAAAACATAATCGAAGAAGTATTTTGTATATGAATAATAGCGGAGAAAATAGATGGGGAAGATGAAAAGAGAAGCAGACCGCGCTGCTTGATAGAATGATATTGAATAATAGAAAAGAAAGTGTTAGATAAATGTAGGTTAGGAGAATGAATTTATAGACGCAGACTGAGGAATTAGAAGGATTACTATTTTAAACACAATGCCATTAAATTGGTGCTATTTCTCAATGTTGGGAATGATGAAGACTACGTATTAGAGTCTACAATACAAATTATTTCAATAAATACATTATGATTAATTATAGTTTAAGGTAAATGAATGGGTTTAATAGATAATTATATTTAGGGGCATAAAAAACACACTTAAAACATATTTAGTTTGGATAATTAAATATTTTTAATAATAATTAATTTTTATATATTAAAATAGATAACTAAGGGACAATAGCATGTGGAAATGTATTACTAATATTCGAGAAGTGTGTGAACATAAAATGTATACGTTTGTTTTATAATGAATAACCAAGTGACAATAGTATGTGGAGAAGTAGTATTAATATTAGAAAATTGGGTAACCATAAAATGTACACGTTTGTTTTGTAATGAACTAGTAAATGATCCGTGTGTTTGTACGGGTTGCGAAAAGTCAATATGAATATTTAATAAATATTATATCAATATAAATATTTAATAAATTTTATATAGTTATGGTTAAAAAATTAATTTATATAAAGATATATACGAAGTAAGAGAAAAAAAGATTTCAATGATGATTGTCATATAAATATTAATTTAATTTATCAAGTTGTAATAGTTGTCAGGATATACATAGATTTAATAATTGCTATTAAATCAAATGTATGGTGGAAAAAACAAATTTGACTCGTCGAACATGCTTATAATTTTAATTTAACAATTTCTATTAACAAACATTATAAAATAAAATATATTATACACAAAAATGAACATATTGGTTTAGTAACAAATTAAAATTATAATAATTTGATTATATTTAATGAATTGAATAATATTATGTTTGTTAAATTTGTGTAGAAATTAAGAAGTTATAGGATATATTAATTCAGAAGTCATTAAACATATGATCTCTAATGCGTGTTCAATTTAAGTAAATATTTTGTCTGCCGCGTCGAAAAAACAGGTTCGGCCCGTCAGACATGCTTATAATTTTTAAATGTGTATTCAAAATTTATGGATGCTATTGATATCATATGATTTCATCATCTAAAAGAAAATAAATTTAAACACAGTTAAATTTCAAAATTTAAACATATGATTTGTGTCTCTCTTAAATATCAAATTTAACTATTTAATTTTTTTTGTAAAAGGATAATTAAAAGATCAACTATTTATTATCTTACGCTTTGTATGTATGCCACATTGCTACGCAACTTTCATCATTTAGCCTTTAACTTCATTAATTATTGTCAAATTTTAAACATATTTTTTTCTTTTTAAAATATATAAATCTCTTTATATTATTTTTGGATGATAAAAATCACATTAATGAATTTTGTTTTATTTTTAACTCATAAGATTTGTTTTGAAAATATACATAAATAAGAATAATAAGAATAATAATAATAATAATAATAATAATAATAATAATAATAATAATAAAAATAATAATAATCAATAAATATTGTTTTAATTTATAATAATAGTCATCGATTTTGTAATCAATTTAAAAGGTGTAAATTTTTTATTATTAAATACTTAAAATCTACCCGTATTTATTAGAATACTAAAACAACAATATTTCAATCTAAACATGTTTTTTCAACCTATATAATAATAGTCTTGGAACGTGTAGTTTAATTACCCGTAGTCCAATATAATTATGTCGTTCAAGTCGGTAAATGAAAAGATGGAGATCACGTTGATAAATGAAAAGTCTATTTAAGACCATAAATGAAAAGACAATCTCAATATTGTATTAAAAATTGACTTTTATTGAGAAAATAGATATTTTAGATATAATTTACCACTTAAAAAAATAATAATAATGATATAACTCATCAAATAATTAGAAAATAGAAATAATAAATATTAGGGATGTGAAATATGATGCTTTTTATAAATACATTTATATACCATATTTAAAAAGTAAATTATTTTGCATTATATAAATAAATATATACCATATTTACAAAGGAAATTACTTTGGCATCTCAATAGATTAGTATATAACCTATCAAATAAAAGTATAAGTAAAAAACAATACATCAGTGATATTATTTTTCAAATTTAACATAATTTAGTGATGAAAGTACCATTTGTGGATGAGGTCAACTATGTAATTCTAGAAGGGTAGAATTGTATAAATTGACCAATATAACTATGTTGATAAACCTTGGTTGAATATTGTTCAAATAGAGATTATATATGTTGGTTCTAAGCTAAACCGAATAAAAGCTTATTATTAGGGATTGCGTGATCAGTTCCTATATATAGGTTAAGGATTATTTACCTTTGATAATATTCTCTTAGTTCGTGACGGGTTTAAGATTAGCCAATATTAAAAATCTTCCTAGGTTTAAGATCAACCCGGTTAAAATCTCAAAGGTTCCTTGGTTATCCTATTAAACCAAAATTGAGCTCATATATATTTTTGGAACTTGAATACTAACCACTACAAGGTCCGCGTTTGTGGAGAGAAGACTAACCGCATCAATCTACAGTTGGAAAGGAAGTTTAGCTAGTTCACTTTTAATAAGTTATTAGATAAAAGACGCAAGCGCTTATATCATTTGTCTTGTAATATTTTATTTGTAGGACAACCACGATATCCTTGTATAAGGGGGTTAGTGAGTCTTTCCTACTAAAAATTCTCAATTATTATTGGAAACTCTCAATACCAAGTCTTGGGGAGAGGAGTAAGTCCTTTTTGTTTAGGCCAAGCATCTATAATTCCTGGTGTTCTTCTTCTTTATTTAATTATTTAATTTCTACACTTTAAATATTTATTTTCCACTGCTTACAATTAGAAATTGTTTTCAAAGTCTAATTTAACTTGTCAAAAGTTTACAAAACTATGTTTTTATAAACCACATAAATCACACTCCTCTTGTGTGTGAAGTCTCAAGTCCAACATTCATTTGCAATAGTTGTGTAGTTAATCTGGGCTTCTATTAGTGTCTTGCTAGCATAATAAATTGTGTGGAACACATTATCATGCCTTTACCCTATGAACAACTCCAATGGCAAAGTCGGTTCCATCACACATGAGTTCAAATGACTTGGTCCAGTCAGGTGCCTTAATAATTGGTATATATATCAATGCTTTTTTCAAAGCATTGAAATTTTTTTCACATAAAGAACTGAATACATATTGCACATCATGTTGCAGTAGATAACATAGAGGTTTTTTAATTTTTGAAAAATCTTTGATGAGCCTCCTATAGAACCCATCATGACCAAGAAATCTTCGTATGCCCCTTAATATTAGAGGGTGCCAATAGTTTTTCAATGACTTCAATTTTGGCTTGACGAACCTCCAACCCCACCTTAGAAATTCTATGGCCTAAGACTATTCCTTCTTTGACCATAAAGTGACACTTATCCCAATTTAGTATTAAATTTCTCTCTTTTAACACCTTGTTAGCACCAACTCTAGGTGTGTCCTAACATCATTCAAATGACTCTCTAAATACTAAAAAATCATCCATAAATACTTTCAGGGAGAGCTTTCTATAATCAGAGAAGATGACCATCATGCATCATTGAAATGTTGCATGAGCATTGCACAACCCAAGCATTTGGTCAATAAATGGAAGAGGGTAATGGTAATTCCTTGTAACCTTGCTTAACTTCATGTAATCCATACATATTCTCTAGCCAATAACCGCTCTTAAAGGAATAAGCTCTTTTTTTCATTCTTAATGACATTCACACCAACCCTCTTTGGAACAGATTGAGTATGATTCACTCATACAATGCTAAAAAACGGGGTAGATAATACATACATCTAACCATTTGATGATTTCCTTATTCACTACATTCTTCATTATGGGATTAAACCTTCTTTGGCACTCTTCACTGTATGTTTAAATGATGCCTTTAATTTGAATTTTGAATGGAATTTGATGAAAAATTAAGAGTCTTGGGCCTAACTCCCGAAATCTAGAGTCTTAAGAAAGGTTGGGTACCATGAACCATCACATTATTTCATATCTTTTGTCTAGAATGAAGCATAAATATAACCTTTTGATTAGACAAACCATTTGGTTATTTGGTGATGGATCTTCCATTAACTTATAGAAAGATTCTAGGCAATGGGGAGCCTCTTTTGCAAGAAAATAACCTTATTAGTTTGGAAAGCCTTTAATTTTCCTAAATTCTACTATGGTACATTTTATTCTTGAAAATCAGTTCCATTTTCCTTTTAGTGGCTCAACCTATTTAATTTCCAACAGCTCAAGGATCAAATCTTTTGTAGAGATTCCTATTCAGGTGACTTGACTTTTAAAAAAGCTTATAGCCTTAAATCTCCAACTTCTCTTATGCTCGACTAGGCTAAATTAGTTGGATCCTGGGACATACCACCTTCGAAATCTATGGTGGCATAGAGTCTAATGCACAACAACATTCCCACAAATTACATGTTGAAATTAAGATTGTCCAATGACCTTAACCTTCAGTCCGTGTAAAGACCATGAAGAATCCACTTTCACTTATTTTTTGAGTGCCCTTATCTTGTTAAATAGTTAAATTATCTTGAACACTTGTGGTTTTCTCTAATAAAGGCATGCCTACTCAACGTCCCTAGATCATCATGCATGCTATGATCAACATAATCAACACAAGT
>CATIWC010000677.1:0-123108 GCA_948472305.1 Vicia faba
ATATATATATATATATAATATATATATTATAGTATATATATATATATTATATATATATATATATATATATATATATATATATATGTATTAAATATATTAAGTGTATAAAAATAAAATAAATTATTTACAAAAATGTGTATATTTCAAGAAAATATTTTCAAATGTGAATAAAAATAATAAATGAAAATAAACATATTTTTTACATTATTCTTAGGTTTTAATAAAAAGAATATAAAGCATTTAAACATTTTTATACTAGTAATAATTAAAATAAATTCCAATAAATACAAAAATTTATGAAAATAATTTTTAAGTATTTTTATGTTAGAAAATAAAATATCAAAATCAGAAATGAAACAAAAATGCAAAAATGACAAATGTACAAGAAATAGGCCAGGGGGTGTAAAAAGAAAAGAGGGGGTGCCAAAAGCAAGCCTGTACAGGCCCAGCCCAAACCAACTTCATCTTCTTCCTTTGAACAGAAATACGCGCGCTTCTGTACACAAAAATGCTATCTCCTGATTCCTTACTTTTTTGACAAAACTCATAACATGAAACTTGTAGAGCATCAAACAATGAATCTAACCATATAAAAAACTTAAGCTAACTCTCAAAGACCAGAGAGAATTTCTCTGGCCCTAAATCTTAACCTAGTTTTTTCAGAAAGTTCATGAACAAAATTCTCCTAGCACGATTAATATAAATGAAAACTAAGCACATGTATGGTTTCAGGGCTATGAGTACAACATCTTTGATTCACAAACCTAAGTCTAACTATTCCTAAATAGAGAGATAGAAGTTCATGAAATACCTGTTTCAGTTGACTTCGAGCTGGACAATGCAGCAACTTCCAAGAGTGCTTGAGGTTCTTTTTTGAGCTTGCCTGATGTCCAATGAAGCTTTCCCAATGCTTGGCTTGTTTTGAAGTAGCCCGAATCGTGCTAAAGAACTCAACCTGCAAAGCTCTCAAACAAAAATGGCAATGTATGTTAATGGAGTTACAACAACTTGTGGATGGTCTGGATAGCTCAGGTATGTTGGTTGGAAGGTGTTTGAAGTATCTTTGGGAAAAACGCACAACAAAATTTGATGATGGCTTGCAAAAATGCAGAACTGGCCCTGTTTTGCAAGAAAATGGGGAATTTGTGCACAAGGAGTTTTGAGAGGTCAAGGACTCGTGTTTCTCGCTTGCTAGGGTGTAAAAAACTTCTTTGAAAACTTTGTCTTGGTTGGTTTTATCAGATGTGAGAGATACACGCTTTTGGCCATTTGACTTGTTTTGAAAGCCAAGTTGGAAGTAAAGTGTGATAGGCATGTACAGGCTATCTCCAAGCATGCACCAACTCCTTGTACCTTTGCCTAAGTTTGCTGCAAAGAAAGAAGTTCAAAGCTCAAGAAAGGCAACTTTGCAAAAGTTCATGCTTTATGAAAATGGAAGTGTGGCCTTTATGCTTAAAATGACAATGTTCATTGTACAAAGCTCTCTTGATCAGAACAATGCCAATATCCAATGTATTTGCATTCAATTTTGGAGTGTAAATTGGTTTATAGGCCTGTAATCATGTACTAAGCTAGTTTGGTCAGATTTGCAACTTGGTATGAACATGTATTGGCCATGATTCCAAAGTGAGTTTTTGCCAATTTCAAGCATTCGATTCTCCCTAAACACAAAGTTGTTTGAGGAGTTCTTGGACAATTTGGAAAGCTTGCAACATGTACTACAATCCATATTTGAAATGTAACTTGAAACTCCAAGTGGAACTATGTGAAAAATGGCCAAGAATATGGGTCAAAATCCTGCCTAAACTAGGGCAAAATTTCTCTAAGTTAAAAGTTTTAGGTACCCTTGTTCCAAAAATCATAACTTGAGATACAAGATTCTTTTGAGAAAACTTTGTGAATAAAAGTTGTATACTTTGTGATGGACTACAACTTTCATGTTGCAAGTTTTGTTTGAATCCATTTTCATCTTGGTGAAAAAATGGGACAAAGTTAGGAAAAAATAAGGAAATTTTATAACTTAGAAAAATTCTAAGTTATGAAATTTTTCCCTCTTAAACCCTAATTTGCATTTTTGGGTTTCTTGATGAAAAAGTTTCATGATTTGACATGTCTTGATGAAAAATGACCCTTGGCACTTGATTTTGACCAAAAAAGTCAAAGTTTGACTTTTCAGTATACAGTTAAATTTTGATAAGTTGACTGAAAAATTCATCTGTCAATCCTATGCATTTGGGATCTTTTGAACTTTTTGAATGGGTCAAGCCAATGTCATTGAGTACTTGAGTCCCATGGTTGAGCTTGATTTTCCATTGGTTAGGTCAAACAGTCAAAAATTGCCTTTGTGCAGTCAAAACCCTAAAAATGACCATTTTGCCCTTTTGGTGATCTGATCAAATTTCTTGTGGAATTGTGATCCAAACTTGATCAAATGGTTCATATGAGTTCATAATGTTGATGTGGGTCAAAATTCATGAGTTTTGACTGTCAATTGGCCACAGTTTACTTTTTCCCCAATATAGTTGATTTCTAGGTCAACTGTCCAATTGACTAGGCAAAAATTTGAATCAAGGCTTGAAACTTGGTATGGACAAACTTATGAGTCCAACATGAAGTATGAAAGTCATTTTGGGCATTGTAGGTCAAAACATCACTGTGCAAACTCAAACCCTAATTTAGGTCAACAGTGCAAGGAGGTGTCTTGAGCAGAGCAAACCCTAGCTTGATCTTGAATTCCAAGAGTCTTGTGATGAGAAATGTTGATGAAAGGAGAGGGAAAATTTTGGGGTACAAGAATTGCACTAAAATAAAAATTTATTTTTTGCTTTGAAAGAGCTTGAATAAAGGATTGGATAATATAAAAAATGTTTCTTTTGACCATTGGTCATCCATATCTTAAGTTCAAGGTAAATATCATCATTAGACCTTGAAATTTGCCAAGGGCTTGAACCAAAGACTTCATCCAAAGAGGCTTTTAGCTTGATCAATAATTTTTGCCTTCTTTATCAATCATGACTTGTCTTCATCAAAACAAGAGTGCATTCGAGAAGCTTGAGTTTACGACATGGGTCGACACCTAATGATCCAAAGTGTTTTCTCTTCCTTTTCATTTTTCTTGATTTTTACATGCTTCATATATTTTCTTCATGGCTATTCAATATGGTTGTAATAGATAACTAGGACTTTAATTTCTTGCAATCCCCATTTGTAAACTTGTACACCCCATCCCCAAATGATTGTAATAGCGTAGGAATTTACATTTCCGCAATTTATCGCTTTCAAATATGAATGCTAGTAACTAGGATTTGTATGGCAAGACATAAAATCAACAAGTAGATAACCCTAATCAAAGATTAAATGCATGCAAATGACACACTTTCACACAAACACCCCTAAGGTTACTCCATTTGGTTGCCTTACAAAAATGGCCATGTTATGCATGTGGGATGTCTTAGCACAAACGAATCGAAAAAACAAAAAAATACAAGATCATAGTCCCTCGATGACGCTATTCAAAGTTGCCTTACAAAATGATCTTAGTCCCTCAAAAAATGCTAAGATACTTTGCAACATTGCTAATCATGGTCATACGATGACCCGCACCCGTCCCTTCACATCCAACAATGGGGCTTCTTACCAAATCAATGGTAAGATAGCAACATCTAAAGGAGGAGGAAAAGAACATATAAGACCTTTTGAGTAGGTAGGTTCTCTCTTAGTTGCTTGCTTGCTCACAACAAAACATTTTTACACCAACACTCTCATTTGAAACATTTTCAAAAGACAACACTTTGTATGCGTTCTTATAGAGACGAGAAACATCACAAAGACACCTTTTCAAAATCACTTTCAAAAACACATCTCACAAACACCTCTTTGAACTATTTTTCGAAACAAACACTTTGTATGTGTTCTTATAGAGACGAGAACCATTACGAAGTTCTATTTTCAAAAATACTTTCAAAAACCACACACAAAGAACAATTTCAAACAAAAGAAAGTGATCTATTAAGTAACTAAGAGCCCTTGGAAAACCATGGATGAAAAGGGTGCTAATACCTTCCCTTTTCATAATCTACCCCCCGAACTCAAGAAACAATCTCAAAGGTCTTTCCTGTGCTTTTTCACCTTTCCTTTTGGATAAAAGAAAATTCGGTGCCGACTCTTGCTAAACCGCAACATTTGCGAACACAAACACAAAACCTTCAAGTCAGTTCTCCCACCATATCACAGAACGGGCGACTCTGCTGGGGATTAATTATAAAAGTGGGGTTACTTTAGGGTTTAGATCACATTTACTTGCTTACATGGATTGACTTGTTTGCTTTACATTATGGTTCTTTGTTTGGGTTTAAATCTTCTACCCGGATTTGGGATACATTATAGGTAAGTAGCAATACATTGTGGAAACCGTACGGGGTATACCGACATGGTCTAAGCAATAGCTACGTTAGTGCGACATACTTATGGGTACCGGTAGCCTTTGAGTTAATCAAAGAGAATACGGGGCCGCTGAGTGATGTCATAAAGCACTAATGAACTTCTAGAACCTTTACTTGACCAACTTGGCCTTTAGGATGTAGTGAGATGACCGGCTTTGGTACAGTCTAAAGTTGGTAGATACTCGATACTACACTCATTGAGGTTTAGTTTCTTGGGATATTTCAGTCGCCATTAAAGAGGCTTGAGCTGAAACAATGACCAAGAAAACAATCCAGTGATATTGAGCTCCTTAGAACCCGGTTACTATTATTAGGACAGGTTGAGCCAACTAAACTTCAAGAGGGTACTTACCTACAAACTCCATGCAAGCCTAAACCTAAGGAGTTGTCTGCTTTGCGTGTATATGATTATTTGTATAAGCTTGTTTACTTTGCATACTTGTGCATAACATTATAACATTATACCATAGCATTTTCAATAACCGTTTCAAGGATCTCAAGGGCCTATGATACAGGGTCACGTTGAACCAGATGTCTATCAAGGGACAAAAGGATTTATTTTCCTCTAACCAAACACCGTCAAAGATCAAGTACAACAAACTTGAGTCAAGGGCTATGACCCACTTGACATGGTGAACTTAATTCTTGTGGAAGGACATCCACTGATAACAAAGTTCTCCAATCAAATATGTTGATCAAAATTTAATCTCTAACTTTTTCTTGTGTTTACCCCACGAGATCCTTGAAAACATGCATCCACATATCATGCATCATATCATGACAGATTTCTCCCATACAGGTCTCCTTATCTTCCTACTGTTTATTTCAGTAAGATGGATATGGAACAAACGGTGAAAGATCTCCAAGCTCAAAACGCTCAATTACAACAAATGTTTCTGGCTATGGCTAAGGGGCAAGAAGACTTGAAAGCTCTCCTTCTCAAAGACAAGAAGAAAAAGTCCAAGAAGTCAATATGCGCCATGAACTTGAGAAGAAGACCTGGAGGACAAGTCAAGAGAGTTCTATATCTTTCAACTTCATCCAACACGGGGGATAGTCTTGAAGAAGACCATAATTTGGAGATTGATGAAGTTGAAGTCGAGTACTCCGAGGAACAATATCCTCTCGCTGATGACAAATACAAACAGTTGGAGGATCGCCTCAGTGCTATGGAGCTTCAACAAATACATAGCTTTGATTTAGGAGACATGGGTTTGGTTTCTGGAGTGGTCATCCCTCCAAAGTTCAAAGTCCCTACCTTTTCCATGTACGATGGAGTCTCTTGCCCTAAGATGCACTTAAAGTCTTATGTCCGCAAGATTCAACCATACACAACTGATCCAAAGCTTTGGATCCATTTCTTCCAAGAAAGCCTGGCAGGGACTCAACTCGAATGGTTCTATCAATTGAATAGTTCTCGAATCCACACCAGGGAGGATTTAGCTGCTGCTTTCTACAAGCAGTATCAGTACAATGTTGATCTTGCACCAACTCGTGTGCAATTGCAGAACATGACCATGGGTTCCAACGAGAGCTTCAAAGGATACGCCTAAAAGTGGAGAGATCTGACTGGTAGGGTGCAACCCCCTTTAACTGACAGGGAGCAGATTGACATCTTCATGGGAACTTTGACAGGGCCTTTCTTCAAACACTTGATCAGAAGCTCTTCAGTCGGGTTCACCGAGCTAATACTGACCGGTGAAAGGGTCGAAGCTGGCATTAAAAGTGGGAAGATTCAAGAAGCTACACCTTCTGATGCTCAGAAAAAGCCCTACAATGGGAAGAAAGAGTCTAATGATGTGTATGGTCAAAAGAGTCGACATGACCAACATGTAGGAGCAATCTTGATCTCTAATCCTACGCCTACTCAACAAAGGCAGGGGCATTAGCGTAAGGAGGTCGCGCCTAAAAGGAAATACATTAAGATCAACATGTCGCTGGATCAAGTGCTAAAACACATGTTGAAGGCAGAGCTGATTACGTTAAAGGCTCCTCATCCGAACCCTAAGACTTCTTCTCCTAACTACAACCCGAATGCAAGATGTGCTTATCATTTTGGTAGCCCAGGGCATGACACAAACAACTGTTGGACTCTGAAGAACAAGGTCCAAGACATGATTGATGCCAAGGTGATCGAGTTTGACCCTCCGGAGACTCCAAACATAATCACTGCTCCTATGACGAATCATTGAAAGCTTTTGTTCATTTGAATTTTCAAGTTGTAATCTCTTTTGTTATTCAAACAATTATGTATTAATGTCAAACTCTGTTTTCATTAATGCATTGCATATGTTTGTCTTGATTTGATCCACTCATTTTCATTACATTTTAACTATGCTTTTTACTCTTTTTATGACATTCAACTCTTGCTAAAAGTTACAAGCCTTTAGAGGGAGGATGACGAAAACAATGCCATAATCTCATACAGTATGCTTTTGGACAGACCTTGCTGACGATGTACAGGCGTTCTTTCAAATCCTAAACACTGGAGTTATAAGGAAGATAATCCCTAGTCAACCCCTTCGAGCCAAAGAAGTGGAAGATTTCTATATACAAATTGAAACCTTTAATCAAAACCTGGGGCAGGGTAGTCTCTCAGTTAATTCAAACGCGCGTTTAGCCGCAAACTCTCATTTCGTAATACAACGAATGACATCAAAAAAATTCCTCTGGAATCAAAAGACGGTGATGGTTCCCTATCACATAGGCAGTCATTATCTCTCAAAAAAAGAAAGGCCCACTAAGTCAAAACCTACAAAGGAGACTTAAGAGAACTGGGGCATCCCGCTGACTATAATCTCAAAACAAGAACAGTCAGGCAAAAATTAGGGATAACAAATCAATCAAAAGAGGTTACTACAAATCCTCAACAAAATTAAAAAATGTTGCAGAAAATGACGGCCTTCCGACAAACTTAACCCGTCTAAACCATCACCAAAATGTCATTCCAGACTCAATTGGAGTTCAAACGCACAATTAACTAAGCTTAGGATTGAAGAACATCACGAAGAACGGGTGGGTACAAATACACTTTGAGCCTTTATCCTTTGTTTCTTAAACCGTGAACCAAGCCACGTTACAACCATTCAAAAGTCCTAATTGAAGCATGGGTTAGTTCGAAAACATGTTGTTACAAAAGGTATCATGACTCCTGTAAGGCTTTGCTCTAAATCCTGAGATTGAATTTTCTTACAAAATTCCTTTACTTACAAAAACGCATTTTGCAAAACTTCAAGACAAGCATAAACTTTGCATTACTTAAATATCACTGTTTGCATATGGCTATTTATTTGACAGCGGAGAAATTCACATAATGAATATCCAGTGAACGAAAGCTCTCTTAGTGAACAAAATCACTTCAAGTAGGATGACAATTCCATTGACAAAACTCCTATCAACATGGGGACATGACGTGTCACTATCCAGCACACCTGGGGCAGTCCAGTCAAGATTTCAAGAAATCTCTCAAGAATTGCATAGTAACCAGGGGCAAGTCACCTCTCCAACAGACCGACGACTGGGTTTATTTCCCCAACAACACCAGGATTCCCCAGCTTGAGTTTGCCTCTCCGACTACTACAAATCAAAGGACCACAACTCCTCTTCCCCAGTAGATTATTCTACAATCCCCGGCAAGTTACTGTGAAACCTGGACTCGACCAGATATCAGTTCAACTTCGATTCCCCAGTAAGAGCAACGAACAATCGAGACTCTTGAACTCTTTCCCCAAGCAGGAATAAACATACTTCCCACAAAGTTTTCAATATTTCCCAGCGGAGTTCTCCTCAAACAACAAAACAGGAATCCCCGGTGGAAACATTCTAAGCAAAGTTTGAAGACACACATACTCTTCAACAGCAGTCCAGGATTTAACAAACTCCCCGACATTTGTCAAGGATTTATTTTCCCAGACGAAAATACATTCATAAACATTTCACATTTCATACCTCCTATTTACATACATGATAAAGTGCATACGACACAATCTCATTTATTTTTTAGAACATCATGACATCATGCATTTCATACATCATGACATTGCATACAGCTAACGTTTTACCTTTTTCAGAGAAAAAAAGGTCAATCAGCAGATGGCTACCAGCAACCTTTTCAAGTTCCAGATTAACACCTGTAACAAGCCAGGAAAACTATCTACATGAAGAGATTGAAGATTAATACCTGTAGCAAGCCAGGAAAACTATGTTTCTTTCTCAGGTAGAGATTAATACCTGAAACCAGACAGGACAACTATCTCGTCGACCAACCTTTTCAAGTTCCAGATTAATACCTGTAGCAAGCTAGGAAAACTATTTGTGGACGACTGATTATAGACTAATACCTGTAACAAGCTAGGAAAACTATCTACATGAAGAGATTAAAGATTAATACATGTAGCAAGCCAGGAAAACTATCTTTCTTTCTCAGGTCATAGATTAATAACTGAAACCAGACAGGACAACTATCTCGTTGATCAACCTTTTCAAGTTCCAGATTAATACCTGTAGCAAGCCAGGAAAACTATTTGTGGACGACTGATTATAGGATAATACCTATAACAAGCCAAGAAAACTATCTACATGAAGAGATTGAAGATTAATACGTGTAGCAAGCCAGGAAAACTATCTTTCTTTCTCAGGTCAGAGATTAATACCTGAAACCAGATAGGACAACTATCTCGTCGACCAACCTTTTCAAGTTCCAGATTAACACCTGTAACAAGCCAGGAAAACTATCTATATGAAGAGATTGAAGATTAATACCTGTAGCAAGCCAGGAAAACTATCTTTCTTTCTCAGGTCAGGGATTAATACCTGAAACTAGACAGGACATATATCTACTCGACCAGCTCAAACAACCCAACCTTTCAGATACAGTTCAGATACGCTCCAGATACGGATGTCATCCTAATACTCATTCAGATGCAGCTTTCAGATACAGTTCAGATACGCTCCAGATACGGATATCATCCTGATACTCATTCAGATTCAGCTTTCAGATACAGTTCAGATACGCTCTAGACATGGACGCAATTCAGATACTCATTCTTTCAACTTACAAATTACAATTCAATAGGCATTCTTGGATGGCATCTAAAAGCCCATCTCCAACAGGATTCTATCACATCTCTAAATGGCATCTTTAAGCCTATTCCCTACACAATCAACCACCACATCATCGAGTGTAAATTTCTGGGCAATCTAGTGTCCAATCATCTTCCACCTTCAAGTCACGAATGGCAGATTCGCCAATCTAACTCTTCAGGTTTAAGAAGATTGAACAGGGGCAGCTGTTGTACCCCAAAATTTTCCCTCTCATTTCTAAAGGATTTTCTCACAAGATCTTTTATGACATCAAGTTTACAGCATTGATACATCAATTTAGGCTTGGAATTGGCAAAAGGGCAAAATGGTCAATTGCATACTGGAAAGTCAAACTTTCACTTTTTGGTCAACATTATATTCCAAAGATCAAATTCATCAAAACTTGTCAAAATATGAAACTTATTCATCAAGAAACCAAAAAGTCAAGATTTCGTTTTGAAAAGTCAAAATATCTAAACTTAGAAATTTTTCTAAGTGTTGGAAATTTCATGTTTTTTCATAACTTTGAGCAAAATTTTCACCATGATGCAAGATGATTCAAGAGAAACTTCCAGCATGAAAGTTGTAGATCTCCATGATATCTACAATATTTCTTTACATAACTTCCCCTAAATATGCTTGGATTTCAAGTTATAAATTCATGAAGTCATGAAATTTTCATTTAACACTTAGAGAAATTTTCACCAGTTTTGGTCAGGTTTTTATCCCAACTTCTTGGCCAATTTTCATCAAGTTCCAGTTTGATTTAACAAAAGTGGTCAACATGAAAGTTGTAGGGGGGGTTCTAATCTTTCCAAAAAGTCCAAGAACTCATTGAGATCATTCTTGAGCTGAGAGGATTGAAGAGATGAAGTTAGGGTTTCATTCTTGAATTACAAAGCAGAATTTGTGATGAACACTTGACTAAAATTCCAACCAAAGCTACAAGATCTCTCTTTTCAGGCTATGTTCTCTCCAAATCTATGCATAATCAAGCAATTACACAAACCCTAAGTGTATTACACAAGCATTTGAAGCTTTGTCCAAGTCTTGATACCATTTATGGTTAGAAATGCAAAAGCAACATTTCCATTTGCATAAAGCTTCACTTTTCCAACCACTCTCTTCTTTCAAAGCTTGAAATCTGTTCCAAAGATGACAGAAAAATCTCTCAATATCAGAAGCAATCCACAAGACCTGCAAAGCATGGCTAAATTCCTTAATTCACTCCTTTCTTCATCGTGAAGCAACTTGTCTTTATGAATTTAAAAAAAGGCATAACAAATTTTTCAAAAAAAGTCTGAGTTTCTCAAGTCTCAAACCTTCTCTATAAATAGAAGAAGCATTTGCAAGACAAAGAGGTTAGAAAAAGAGAGAGAAAAGCCAGAAGTTTATTGGTAAACCCTAAAAATCTCATATTCACAAAAGCCATAACAGTCCATAAAACTTTCACTCTTGATTTTTAAAGTCCAAACCTTTGAACCTCTCATACCTTACAAATTCTATCCAACCATTTAAACACTCCATATACATCATATAGAAATTGTTCAAACACAAGAAAAACTTTTGTAACATTACTATCATCACTTCCCAAGTTCAACAACAGCCCATACAACAGCTCAAACTCCAAGCACAAATTTCAGTTTCAAGGTAATTTTTCTTGGCTTTAAACTCTTCATTTAAATCATCATCATTTGGTTCATTTTTTTGGCTAAAATGCAGTGACCTTTAGAGAACAGTTTTGTAAAAAAATCATGAACAATTGCCAAGATTGAGTGAGAAGTTTTCCATGAAATAGTATCATGAACAGGCAGGTGAAAGTCAGCTGTTTTTCAAAATCATACAGCGTGCAATCGATTGCACAACCATGCAAATCGATTGCACGGGGTTCCAGTAGCCAAATTTCCAAAAATTTTGAGTGTGCAATCGATTGCACAACCATGCAAATCGATTGCACGGGGTTCCAGTAGCCAAATTTTCAAAAAATTTGACTGTACAATCGATTGCACAACCATGCAAATCGATTGCACTGGAAGTCAGTAACCTATGTTTTAAAAAACTGAAGCATGCAATCGATTGCACTAACATGCAAATCGATTGCACTAAAATAAAAAATTGATTTTTTGCTTTGAAAGAGCTTGAATAAAGGATTGAACAATATAAAAATGTTTCTTTTGACCATTGGGCATCTATATTTTAAGTTCAAGGTAAATATCATCATTATACCTTGAAATTTGCCAAGGGCTTAAACCAAAGACTTCATCCAAAGAGGCTTTTAGCTTGATCAATAATTTTTGCCTTCTTTATCAATCATGACTTGTCTTCATCAAAACAAGAGTGCATTTGAGAAGCTTAAGTTTACGGCATGGGTCGACACCAAATGATCCAAAGTGTTTTCTCTTCCTTTCATTTTTCTTGATTTTTACATGCTTCATATATTTTCTTCATGGCTATCCAATATGGTTGTAATAGATAATTAGGACTTTAATTTCTTGCAATCCCCATTTGTAAACTTGTACACCCCATCCCTAAATGATTGTAATAGCGTAGGAATTTAAATTTCTGCAATTTATCACTTTCAAATATGAATGCTAGTAACTAGGATTTGTATGGCAAGACATAAAATCAACAAGTAGATAACCCTAATCAAAGATTAAATGCATGCAAATGACACACTTGCACACAAACACCCCTAGGGTTACTCCATTTGGTTGCCTTACAAAAATAGCCATGTTATGCATGTGGGATGTCTTAGCACAAACGAATCAAAAAAACAAACAAATACAATATCATAGTCCCTCGATGACACTATTCAAAGTTACCTTACAAAATGATCTTAGTCCCTCAAAAAATGCTAAGATACTTTGCAACATTGCTAATCATGGTCATACGATGACCCGCACCCGTCCCTTCACATCTAATGATGGGGCTTCTTACCAAATCAATGGTAAGATAGCGACATCTAAAGGAGGAGGAAAAGAACATCTAAGACCTTTTGAGTAGGTAGGTTCGCTCTTAGTTGCTTGCTTGCTCACAAAAAAACATTTTTACACCAACACTCTCATCTGAAACATTTTCAAAAGACAACACTTTGTATGCGTTCTTATAGAGACGAGAATCATCACAAAGACACCTTTTCAAAGTCACTTTCAAAAACACATCTCACAAACACCTCTTTGAACTATTTTTCGAAACAAACACTTTGTATGAATTCTTATAGAGACGAGAACCATTACGAAGTTCCATTTTCAAAAATACTTTCAAAAACCACACACAAAGCACAATTTCAAACAAAAGCAAGTGATCTAGCAAGTAACTAAGAGCCCATGGAAAACCATGGATGAAAAGGGTGTTATTACCTTCCCTTTTCATAATCTACCCCCAGAACTCAAGAAACAATCTCAAAGGTATTTCCTGTGCTTTTTCACCTTTCCTTTTGGATAAAAGAAAAGTCGGTGCCGACTCTTGCTAAACCGCAACATTTACGAACACAAACGCAAAACCTTCAAGTCAGTTCTCCCACCGTATCACAATCATTGCTACACAAACTCACTCAAATCAAATATTGCTATATACTTGATTATTTTTCAGTATTGTTGAAAATAAGTTCAAGTGGTTTTGAAATCTTGTTTTTCCAGGATTGTTGGATACAAGTAAAGTCACTTTAAGAGGATTGTTCTCATTGTTGACATAGTGAAAATCCAAGAGGATTGTTCTTGGTCCAAGAGGATTGTTGTTGGTGGTTTTATTGGTTAGAGTCTTGTATAGAAGGACTAGGGTATCTTGTCTAGAGATCTAAAAATAAGGAAATCTCTTTCATGTTGAAAGGGGACTGGAGTACTCTCGGACTATGAGGGGAACCGGGATACATCTTTGTGTTCTTTACTTTTCTGCATTTACCGCTTTCATCACTAGTCATAAACCAGAAAAGAAAGAAACACATTTGTGAACTCATGCACTAAACTAGAAAAATAATATCCATCATCACTAAAACCAAAAAAAAATTAAAGTACTTAATTCACCCCCCCCCCCCCCCCCCCTTATAGGCGCACTTCATACTTACAGTTGGTATCAGAGTAGGTTATAGGTAACCTGCTCCTAAAAGATCCAGAATGGCTTCTGCAAATCAAAATCCCATTTTCAAAGATGGTGGTAGTAACAATAAGGCTCCTCTATTTTGTGGTGAATATTTTGACTTCTGGAAAATACACATGAAGGCACATCTAGAAGCACAAGGAGAAGAAATATGGGATGCCGTCGAGAATGGTCCATTTATCCCTATAACGGTAATCAATGGTGTTGGCTCATCAAAGTTTAAAGTTGCATGGGATGAAGATGATAAGAAGAAGGTTCTCTATGATAAAAAGGCAATAAATCTTCTTCAAGGTGCACTTAGCATGGATGAATTCTTCCGTGTCTCGGCATGCAAAACGGAAAAAGAATTATGGGATACTTTGGTAGAAACTCATGAAGGAACCGCTGAAGTTAAAAGATCGAGATTAAATACTTTGAGTCAAGAACACGAACTATTCAGAATGCAGCCCCGAGAATCAATCCTCGACTTGCAGAAAAGATTTGTATAATTAACAAATCATTTGAAAGAACTCGGTAAGACTTTAACTAATGATGAACTTAATCTTAAAGTGCTTAGATATTTATCCAGGGAATGGCAACTAAAAGTAACAGCAATATTCGAGAAGAAGAATCTATCCACAATGACTTCCTCCACCTTGTTCGAAAAACTTCAAGAATATGAGACATAACTTGCAAGACTTGAAAAGCATGAAATCCAAGTAAAAGATTCAAAAGACATGGCTCTAAATACAAGGATAAAAAATCATGATAACAATCAAGAGGATAAATCCACTAGTAGTGAAGATGATGATCTTATCAAGAAGATTGAAAAGGTTCTACGAAAAGAAAGAAAAAGGGAAGCACCAACAAGGAAGGTTATATGCTTTGAATGTGGAGAAAAGGGACATGTTAAAAGTGAATGTCCTACACTTGAAAAGAAGAAGAAATATCTCAAGAGAAATAAATATAATAAGTCAAAGAAAGCATATATAGCATGGGAAAGTTCATCTTCTGATTCTGAAAACAATCAACGTGTTAATCTTGCATTGATGGCCTCACACCATTCTGATAGTGAAGATGACCAGGTTAGTAATGAATTTTCTATTTTTGATAGTGATGCACAAGGTGCTATATATGAACTATTAAATTAATGCAAAATTCTGTACAAAACTATTTCATCTCAAAAGAAACAAATTTTATCTTTAGAAGAAAAATGTGAGTCTATGAAAAAAGATCTCAAAGATGAAAAACAAAAATTTAGTGAGCAAAAACAAAATTTTATATGCAAAAATTGTGAATCACTCTCTTTCTAAATTGTCCAATTAAAAGAGTTATTGAAAGATATGAAAAATGTCAAATTGGATTGGAAGGTGTTCTTAGCCAACAAAGATATTCCAATGATAAAAGTGGACTTGGATATTCAAAGTATTCAAAACCAAGTTCTAATAAAACTATCTTTGTTAAGCCTAGTGATCAATCATCCAAAGAGAAAGTGAACAAACCTAAAGTAGTTCATCAATATCCTAAAAATAAAAGATTTGTTAAGAAGAAATCTTACCCTTCTAGATATAGAAGTTACTTTGAACCTACTTGTTTTTATTGTGGTATTGTTGGCCATACACCTAATGCTTTCTATGTTAGAAACTTTAGTGTAGAAAGTGGGCATTATGTGTGGGTTAAGAAGGGAACTAACTATGATGGACCCAAAGCACATTGGGTACCAAATCAAACTTAATTTGTTTTGTAGGTATGCTTGAAGACCACATGCAATCTTTGGTATCTTGATAGTTGTTGTTCAAAGCATATGACGGGAGACATACACTAACTTTCAAATCTAGTTCAAGCCCAAGGATTATTTCAGATATGAGAAATACCTTAAAGGAAGAATTATTGGCATTGGCAAAGTTGATACACTAACTTTCACATCCATTGAAGATGTACTTTATGTTGAAGAATAAAAGACAACTTCTAAGTACAAGTCAACATTCTGACAAAGGCTTCAACATCATGTTCTCAAAAGATGAATGGTTTATGAAGTCACTCTTGAGGTGAAACTCATTGGTATAAATTGTTTTTACTTTCAATAATTTCTTTATGTATTATAAGGATTTTCCCAAGATATATATATATATATATATATATATATATATATATATATATATATATATATATATATATATATATATATATATATATATATATATATATATATATATATATATATATATATATATATATATATATATATATATATATATATGTATATATTTGTATGTGTATGCTTGTCTCTAACTATTGCAGCCCAAAGAAAGATGCAAATTCTCTATGATTCAAGGGAGAATTTTGATCAAGAGAGAGTTATCAAAGATAGGGGGAGCATTCACATAAGAGTTTCTCATTATTTCTAAAAGAGTCAAGCATCTTCAACATTATGTTTTGATAAAGATAACTACTATGTGCATTTATCAAAGGATGAGAAAAAGCATCATGAAGCAATATGGCTATGGTCAAGCTTTCAATATTATTATATGTATTTTGTCCATTTTTTTATGCATCTTTCCCTTCTTTTTGATAATGTCAAAGGGGGAGAAAGATGTTATACTTTATGCTTGTGTATTTCTTTGTCTTAAACTTTTAAGGTACAAAGAATCCTTCAATATGAGCAAATCTAAATGATTTCAAAGCTTCTCATACAAAGGGGGAGTTATACATCTTAGGGGGAGAAGTTTCTTTCCGGAAATTACAACGCATCAAGCAATATCGTTTGTCGTCATTAAAAAGGGGGAGAATGTAAAATCAAGCTTCTCAAATGAACTTTTGTTTTGATGAAGACAAACCATGATTGACAAAGAAGGCAAAGATTATTAATCAAGCTAAAAGCATTTGTGGATAAAGTATTTGGTTCAAGCACTTAGCAAATTTCAAGGTATAATGATAATACTTACTTTAAACTTAAGACATAGATGCTCAATGGTCAAAAGAAATATTCTATATTGTCCAAATCTTTACTCAAGTTTTTCTAAGCTAAAAATCATTTTTCACTTGAGTGCAATCGTTTTGCATATTAGTGCAATCGATTGCATACTTCAATTTTTCAAAAAATTTGCTACTATTTCTCAGTGCAATCAATTTGCATGTTTGTGCAATCGATTGCACTCAATCAATTTTTGCTACTGACTTCACATGCAATCGATTTACATTCTTGTGAAATCGATTGCACACTCAAAATATTTGAATTTCTAGCTGTTGAAACCCCGTGCAATTGATTTACATAAAGGGTGCAATCGATTGCATGCTGCACGATTTTGAAAAACAACAACTTTGAACATGCGTGTTCATAACACCATTTCATGGAAACCTTTCACTCAATCTTGGAAATTGTTCATGATTCATCTCCAGAACTTTATTTTGTTTCAAAAAGGTGCTATGAACATAAAAATACTCATTTTCAAAATCATTTCAACACCTCTTCAAAATATATTTTCTGAATTTTCAAAAAAACAAACTCAAGCTGTTATACATTTTCATACACAAGTTTTCTGCACACTTTCACATATTGTTAACCAGAAAACTTTGAGCATTATATATCTTGAGTCATTGTATACTATTATTATTGGAAGAGAAGATCAATTCATTGATAGAATCAATTAAAGTGATCATTGCTACACAAACTCACTCAAATCAAATATTGCTATATACTTGCTTATTTTTCAGGATTGTTGAAAATAAGTTCAAGTGGTTTTGAAATCTTGTTTTTCCAGGATTGTTGGATACAAGTAAAGTCACTTTGAGAGGATTGTTCTCATTGTTGACATAGTGAAAATACAAGAGGATTTTTCTTGGTCCAAGAGGATTGTTCTTGTTGGTTTTATTGGTTAGAGTCTTGTATAGAAGGACTAGGGTGTCTTGTCTAGAGATCTAACAATAAGGAAATCTCTTACATGTTGAAAGGTGACTAGAGTACTCTCGGACTGTGAGGGGAACCAGGATACATCTTTGTGTTCTTTACTTTTCCGCATTTACCGCTTTCATCACTAGTCATAAACCAGAAAAGAAAGAAACACATTTGTGAACTCATGCACTAAACCAGAAAAATAATACCCATCATCACTAAAACTAGAAAAAATTTAAAGTACCTAATTCACCTCCTCCCCCCCCCCCCCCCCCTCTTAGGCGCACTTCGTACTTACAAATCATACTCATACTAGCAAAAGTAACCTGGGAGAGCCTTCCTGGGGAGCACATATTTCCAAAATTTCAGAGTTCGTTCATTCTTGGAGTCACTATTTTTGTTCTCTTTGAGTCACAAAATCTAAAGGAAGAAGTAATTTGTAAATTATTTTCAAAAGAATGATTTTTTCTTTTTAATCTATTTGCTTTGAAAATTACAATCAATAATAAATGAAGCCTTTGTAAGCTGAATAAAATAAGAATTGCAAAGAATTGGATAAAAGCTCGAACTTTATTAATAGGATGATAGTCTGCAAATGGCGAGACTCCATAGATAATTAAAAAATTTGAAAAATGGTAATATATATATGAAAAGATACATTGAAATACAATGACCACTATTCTCCCTAACAACTTTGAATTCCTGAGTTGTGACTTCTGTTGAAGTATGATGAGAGTCCGAGAAGATTGTTGCTTCAATGATCAAGTCTTGGCTGATGCAATTACTTGCCAAGAAATCCCTAACTTTTGCCTAGATTGATCTTGCGGGTTTTCAACCTAACGGGAAAATTTATTTTGTTTATGTCTCTAATTTTTTCCTAGACCTCCCTTTTGGGTTTTTGGTCTACCGAAATGCTCCTTTTGGCCTAAGCTGCCCTTTCGGGTTTTCAACTTAGCGAGCTAATCTTTTATATCTTTAGGTGAAGTATTTCTTGACTGCATCAGTATTCACGGGACGTGAGAACTCCTCGCCATCCATAGTTTCAAGAATCAATTCACCGCCAGAGGAGGCTTTCTTGACAACATATGGGACTTCAAAATTGAGAGTCCACTTTCCCCTAGAATCAGCGTTAAAAGACATAATATTCATGAGCACGAGGTCGCCTTCTCTGAATTCACAAGGCTTGACCTTTTTATCAAAATCTTTCTTCATTCTCTTTTGGTATAACTGACCATGACACAAAGCCGCCATTATCTTCTCTTCAATCAAATTTAACTGGTCAAACCTGTTCTGGACCCATTCAACGTCTGACAACTTAGTTTCCATTATCATACATAAAGAGGGGATCTCAACCTCAACGGGGAGCACTACTTCCATTCCATACACGGGGGAGAATGGGGTTGCCCCTGTTGAAGTGCAGATAGATGTTCGATACCCATGCAAAGCAAAAAGGAGCATCTCATGCCAATTTTTATAAGTAACAACCATTTTCTAGATGATCTTCTTGATGTTCTTATTACAGATTCAACGACCCCATTCATCTTTGGCCTGTAAGGAGATGAATTATGGTAAACAATCTTGAATTCTTCAGAAAGTTATGTCATCATCTTGTTATTCAGATTTGAGTCGTTGTCGGTGATAATCCTGCTTGGCACACCATACCGACATATGAGATTATTCTTGATAAAGCGCACTACCACTTGCTTAGTGACATTAGCATATGAAGATACTTCCACCCATTTGCTGAAGTAGTCAATTGCCACTAAGATGAAACGATGTCCATTCGACGCCTTTGGTTCAATCATTCCAATCATGTCAATACCCCACATAGAGAAAGGCCTTGGGGAAGAAATAACATTGAGAAGTGTCGGAGGCACGTGAATTTTGTCAGCATAAATTTGGAATTTATGGCACTTCTTTGCAAATTTGTAACAGTCAGATTCCATTGTCAGTCAATAATAACTTGCTCTAAGCATCTTCTTTGCCATCGAATGCCCATTGGCATGAGTACCAAAGGAACCTTCATGGAACTCATGCATCAACATGTCTGCTTCGTGTCTATCCAGGCATCTGAGCAAGACCATGTCATAATTTCTTTTGTATAGCACATCTTCATTGAGGAAAAAGTTGCCTGCCAACCTTCTCAATGTCTTTCTATCTTTATTTGATACACCAGCTGGGTATTCCTGGGTCTAGAGAAAATGCTTGATATCATAATACCAAGGTTTTTCATCTGCTACTCCCTCTGTTGCAAACACATAAGTAGGTCTATCCAAACGCCTCACTGTGATACGAGGCACATCATTCCAAATATTCACTTGATACATAGAATCCAGAGTTGCCAAAGCATCTGCCATCTGATTTTCATCTCTAGGAATATGATAGAATTCAACTTTGTTAAAGAAGGGTAATAATCTTCTAGCATAGTCTTTGTAAGGGATCAAGCCAGGGTGACGAGTATCCCATTCTCCTTTAATCTGATTTACTACCAAAGCTGAATCGCCATACACATCTAGCACTTTGATTCTAAGAATAATGCCTTCCTCAAGACCCATGATACAAGCCTCATACTCTGCCATATTATTAGTACAATCAAATGGCATCCTTGTCGTAAAAGGAATGTGTGATCCATGAGTTATGATAATCACAACACTAATTCCTTTCCCATAAGCATTCACAGCTCCATCAAATACCATGCCCCACCGGGATTCAGGATCAGGACCTTCCCTAGGCAAAGGTTCATCACAACCTTTTGCTTTCAGAAACATAACATCCTCATCAGGGAAATCATACTTAATAGATGTGTAATCATCTATCGATTGGTGAGAAAGATAATTTGCCAGCACACTGCTTTTTATATCCTTCTGAGTGCGGTATTCAATATCATATTCAGACAATAACATCTGCCAATGGGAAATTCTCCCAGTAAGAGTAGGCTTTTCAAAAATATACTTAATTGGATCTATTTTGGAAATCAAATAAGTAGTATGATTTAACATATATTGCCGCAATCGCTTTGTAGCCCAGGCATAAGCACAACATGTCTTTTCCAGCATAGAATACCATAACTCACAGTCAGTAAACTTCTTACTGAGATGATAAATGGCATATTATTTCTTTCTTGTTTCATCTTATTGTCCCAAAATACAGCCCATAGAACTATCTAAAACTGTCAGATACATGAACAACGGTCTTCCTTCAACAGGCGGGAGCAAGATAGGAGGTTCAAGCAGATAATCTTTAATACTTTCAAATGTCCTTTGGCAATCATTTGTCCATACACAACCTTGATCTTTCTTTAACAACTTAAAGATCGGTTCACACGTTGCAGTCATATGGGAAATGAATTTGGAAATGTAATTCAGACATCCAAGGAAGCCTCTAACTTGCTTTTCAGTCCTTGGCGCAAGAATTTCTTAAATTGCTTTGACTTTATCAGGGTCAACTTTAACTCCTTTTTGGTTGACAATGAAACCTAGCAGTTTCCCTGATTGAACACTGAAGGTGCATTTATTTGGAATTATGCGGAGACAATACTTCCTCAAACGCTTAAACAACTTCAACAAATCTTCTACATGCCCTTCTTTGGTCTGTGATTTGGAAATCATATCATCAACATATACCTCAATTTCCTTGTGCATCAGATCATGGAATATGGTTGTCATAGCCCTATGGTACATTGCACCAGCGTTCTTCAACCTGAAGGGCATCACTCTGTAACAGAATGTTCCCCAGGGTGTGATAAACATTTTTTTCCATGTCCTCAGGAGCCATTCTAATTTGATTATATCCGGAAAATCCGTCCATGAACGAGAATACTTTGAATTTTGTTGTACTATCAACCAACATATTAATATGTGGCAATGGAAAATCATGTTTTGGACTATCTTTATTTAGATCTCTGTAATCAACGCACATGCAAACATTTCCTTCTTTCTTTGGTACAGGGACAATATTAGAAATCCACTGAGGATACACTGATGTCACAAGAAAACCGGCATTAATCTACTTTAAAACTTCTTCTTTAATCTTTACTACCATATCAGGGTGAGTTCTTCGTAATTTCTGCTTAACTGGCGGACACTCTGGCTTCAGTGGCAAATGATGCTCCATAATATCAATATCTAAACCAGACATATCTTGATATGACCAAGCAATGATGTCTACATACTCTTTCAACAATTCAGTAAATGTTCTCTTCACGTCGGGATGCAACAATGCTCCAATCTTGACTTCCTTTGGCTCTTCCTCTGAACCCAAATTGTTTATCTCCAACAGCTCTTTATACGGCTGAATGACACTTTTCTCGCATTCGAGCAACCGTGAAACCTCTTCTGGTATCTCTTCATATTCTTCTTCTTTGGCCACATGCACATGATATTCAAAGTTGGGAGAGGTGCATGGTCATTATATTTAACAGGTTTTTCAATTAATCTGCACATATGATTTATGATTGCTTTTAGAAACTGAAACATATATCAAGTGATCATGCAGATTTATTTTCAGTTATTATTTATTCCAAAAGGGTTTTTTCTAATTACCTATTTTCCAAGAAAAATCAGAAAATAAAAACACAATTTGAGAATCAAAGACAACTTTTATTTATGATTTTAATGAGCAAAGCAAACAGATAAGCTTGTATAGTATTAACTTTCACCTTGGGCAGAGTGAAAGATTTTTGCAAAGATTTACAAAAAAAAATTACTTTCAGACATGGATGCAAGAAGGAACATCAATAGTGACCTAGTTCTGGACTCTGACTCCAGGCGTCACATGATTCGCCATCTCCGGCTCTTCTTCATCCTCTGCGATGGCATTAATCACAGAAATAGTTGGATGAAGGTATCCTCCGCTATGGAAAATATCCTTATACTTTCCTAAAGAAGTCTTCAACTTCAAGTTATCACCTTTACCATTCTTTGCAAAAAATTCCAAACCAACCATGTTCTTGTTCACTGGCGGGTCAATAATCCGTCCCCATACTTTACTAGGGCCATTATGCACAACCTGCTGAGCATCTTTGAATGAAGCCATAGAATTATCATTCTCTCTTACGTTATCAATGGACAAAGCTTGGAACTGAGTTCCAACAGCAGCCTCATCTGCTTCCACAACACTGAAACAGGATAAATGAGATATTAACAATGATTTCTCTCCATTTATGATAACCACCTTTCCTTCATGCACAAACTTCAGCTTTTGGTGTAGAGTTGAGGTGACAACCCATGCCTGATATATCCATGGTCGTGCCAGTAAGCAGCTGTATACGGGCACAATATCCATTACTTGGAAAGTAATCTAGAACAAGTGTGGGCCTATGTGAATAGGCAGATCTACTTCCCCAATAATAGAATTTCTTGATCCATCAAAATCCTTTACAATAATTCCACTTGGGCGGATGGGAGCTCCTTGATACTTCAGCTTCATCAGCATGCTTCTTGGTATAACATTTAAGGTGGACCCATTATCAATCAGCACATTTGATAATGAATCGTTCTTATAGTTCATGGATATGTGGAGAGCAAGATTGTGATTTCTTCCTTCATCAGGAAATTCGTCATCACAGAAGCTTAGGTTATTAAAGATGTAATATTACCTACCACGTTGTTGAATTGGTCTAACGGCATATCACTTTCCACGAAGGCTTGATCCAACACTCTCATTAGAGATTCTCTATGAGAAGAAGAATTCATCAATAAGGCCAGAATTGATATCTTTAAAGGAGTCTGCAATAATTGATCTCCAATTTTGTAGTCACTCATTTTGATAATCTTCAATATATCATCCACCTCCTTCTCCAGAGTAGCACCACTGGACTCCCCCACTGGTTTCCTAGTTTCAACACTTTTGACAACCTTCTTATCAACACTGACATTTCCTCAAATAATAGGTGCGAACATACGACCACTGCAGGTTACTCTACTGGACTCAACAATATTCTCGACATTAGACAAAGTTTGGATTGGAACTTTCCCACCATCCTCTAAAATTGTAGCATTATACTTATACGGTATGGCTTTGTCTGATTTGTAAGGAACAAGACCCGGAAAGCAAATCACTACTGGAGCAACAACTGGCTTGCTACAATATTCAATCTTGACAGGGGCGAAATCATTGAAACAAGGCACAATTAAGTTCACCCCTTCTTCAAAATATTTGGTCATCGCAAAATCATCACTGGAGAATATATCTTCATATGAGGAAAAGAATTCATCTGTAAAAGCATATTCATAATCTAACTCAATCTCAACCAAGCAGTCTTCAATCACATTAACCTCATGGTAATCATCTCTTTGGCCCGAAACCTTGATAGTACCATTATTCAATAACAACTTATTACATCTTTTAACAACTGAACAATCTCGATAATCTCTGCAGCAAACCCGACAAGATAAATAGTGGTGTTCTACCTGACCTTCCATGAGGCAGAAGGTAGCGTGCAATTGCACCGAGTCATCATTCATATGGTTCACATCAAAGATCCTGAATTCTCCAGGACACCCAAAGATCATGTTCACTTCTTCCTCGTATTCTTCCCTAGGCTTGATTATATGGATGAGGCCTTCATCCATCATTTCTTGTAAATCATCCTTTATCTTATCACACCCTTGTGCATCAGTACTGCAGATACCACAACCAGCATGGTCATGCGTATAGTAACTGAACTCACATAGGTCAGCATGCATCTTTACCAAGTCTCCTCTGACCAAGTTGATATCATAAATCTGGAAGTCCCATGGACAAACAGCAACCATGTTGACAGCATTTGTTCCTCTATGCTATGGAAAAGGATTATATTTTACATTAGGGCTAACATCCTTATAGGACAAAAGTCTATATCTTACCATTTTTTGTACCTCAAATTTCAGAGGATAACAGTTTCCCACATTGTGCCCTGGTGCTCCCTGATGAAAAGCACACGTCTGATCTGCCTTATAATACCAAGGCAAAGGTGATGGTATAGCGGGGGTGGCCTGGTCTGGACCAACTTTGTATGAATCAATGTTGGGAGTAATTCTGCATAACTCATGGGGATAGAGTCAAAATCCTCTCTCCTCTAATCCTGCCCTTGATTTCCTTGAGGGGTTGGTCTTTGATAAGCGATTGTGGTTGGAGATGTATTAACAACTGGAGTTACCAAAGCAACCTGTTGATGGCGCTGATAATTTATTCTAGGAGGATTAACCTTTCTCTCTTGAATAACGGCATTTGTCTCTCCTTTTTTCTTTTTAGCAAACTCGTATGATGGTTTCTTCATACTGCCGGAATTTTCACTTCTTATCAAGCGACCTTCTCTTACAGCTTCTTCCTAACGAACGCATAATCCCACCATCTCGGTAAAATCACTTGGCGCACTCGCCACCATTATTTTATAATAGAATTCACCTAAATACTTCATAAAAATCTTCGTCATTTCTTTTTCTTCCATCGGAGGAATCACCTGGGCGGCTACTTCACGCCATCTCTGCGTATATTCCTTAAATGACTCTTTGTCCTTCTGGACCATGGCCCTGAGTTGATCACGGTCAGGTGCCATGTTGACATTGTACTTGTACTGTCTAATAAACGCTTCACCCAAGTCGTTGAAATTATGAATGTAGGCACTATCCAGGCTCATGTACCATTTCAACGCTGTACCAGTCAAACTGTCTTGAAAGAAGTGAATCAACAGGCGTTGATCATCGGTATGAGTAGACATTCTCCTCACATACATCACTAGGTGATCACGAGGTAAATTATTACCCTTGTAATTTTCAAATTCGCGTACTTTGAATTTTGCAGGTATTTTCACATGTGGAACTAAACACAGATCATTCACATTCTGCCCAAACAGTTCTTTTCCTCTAAGGGCCTTCAACTCTTTCTGCATCTTATCAAACTGATCCTGAAAATCGTCCATTCAGTTATAGAAACCTAAGCTTTCACTTGGTGGAGGAATAGGGTGATAAACTTCATCATTAGCAAACGGAACAGCATTCGCCGAAGGAGGTGCAGCATAGTGAATCTCATTTCTAGCAGTAAGAGTAATATGCACCACAGGAGGTGCAGAAGCAGAAGAAGCCTGAGAAAGTGGAGCAACTTAGGCATATTGATTATAACCTTCTTGCATAAAGTTCTTTGGCATTCCCCACGGATAACCTAGAGGCATAAGATTTTGAACAACAGTGACTGGAGTAACAGAAGCGGGAACTGTCGGAGCTTCAGAAGTAACTGTTGTTTGTTGAGGCTGAGCAAGTGGTGGATGATTCTGAGCAGCCACCAACGATTCCATCAAAGCAATGAGATTGGCCATACCGGCCTTCAGAACAGAAACTTCTTTGTGCAGCTCGCGATTCTCTTATTCTAGATTATCCATCTTCCTTCTGAAATTAGCCCGAGTATTGTAATAGTGAGACATCTTGCTGAATGAAGTAAAGAAGCTCAGTAAGACACTTGAATATGAACAAAAATGAAAGAAGTGTGTATAATATGATGTATGATATTCAATGCACATGATTTATTTTATTATTAATATTTCAAGGAACTCAAAGATTTATAGACAATTTGCAAATATCAAAGTACTAACACATTTGAAATACCGAAAATCTCATTATAATAACTTCAAAACAGATTTCAACTTTTTAGTACGAGTTTCAATAATCCCAAGTACAAGATAAGATAAGAATCTAAGATTCTAAGAAAGCAAAGCTGATGAAGATGACTCCATACACTAACGTTTCCCTGTGAGTCTTGCATCTGAGCCTTCAACTACTTGTTCTCTTTTGCATACTTGTCGGTGACCTCTTTCCAATCACCACAGTCCGGAAGTGAGAAACTAGGTCTTGACTGAAATCTAGAGGAAAATAAATCCTCTTGCCTCTCCATCGTCTCTACAGCACGACTCTCAAGAATCTCAATCAAGTCATCTTTCTCCTTCAAGTATGCTCGGTAGGAAACCTCTAAAGTCTGACACTTATTCTTCCAAGCCTCCTTTTCCTACTGCATCCTTACCAGAGTAAGATGAAGCTCTTCCACATCATCTAAGAGGGGAGGAGTGGTCTTCACAAACATATCAGGCATGGGTGCCTCACGGGAATATGCCATCTTCAACTGAATAGCTCTTGCTTGTACCCACGAAAGATAAGGCTCCAAAGAAACAGCCCCTCTAGGTCCCAAGTCCTTCATACTCTTCCTGTGAATATGAAGCCAAGCTTTTGCAATCTCCTCTTTATCTTCCTTATGATTCTCTCCCTCTTTAAGGAAAAATCCACTCAGTTGAATACTATTTGGCTTATCCCTCATCTGATATCCAAGTTTTCGTCGTGCAAGAACGGGGTTGTAGTTAATTCTTCCCTTTGTACCAAGAAGAGGTACATTAGGGAAACTACCACATCTGTCGATAATCTCCACATCATGGTAATCCTGATGATACCAAACAATATATGAATGAGTGAGGGCGATAATATTCAAAGCCCAACGAGGTTCCTTCTTGACATCCCAGAAAGCATCAGATTGTGGAAAGTGAGAAATAAACCATTGATACAACAAAGGCATGCAGCAAATGATCATTCCTCCATGGTAAGAATACCGAAGATGAATAGAGTAATAAGCATCACCGAATAATGTAGGGATTGGATTCCCAATCATAAAGATCCTAATGGCTTTGATATCGACAAACTTGTTGACATTGGGAAATAAGAACAATCCATAAGTAAGTAGAGCAAAGATGGATTCAAAAGCAACCGCACTCTTCATCCTAGAAAAGTAGCAAGCTTTCTCCAATAAGAATTATGCAGGCAATCATCTAATCCCTCCTTTGGTAGTCATGTGCGATTCAACCTTGGACTTTCCTAAATGGATCAAAGCAACAATCTCATGGGGTTTTGGCTCCCCCTCCAAATCAGTAAAAGGAACACGATCAGTAATAGGTAAATCCAGTAGATAAGAATACTCTTCCAATGTAGGCATCAACTGATAATCAGGGAAAGTAAAGCATTGATACATCGGATCATAGAACTGGACCAAAGTCGAGAGAATACCCTCCTTCATCCTGAGCTTCATAAGAGAAATGTTAGACCCATACTTCCTCCAAAAATCTGTAGAACTCTCAATCTCGGGAATCAAACCCATCAACTTATCTATCTTGGGATTTTTGAAACTATACTTCTCGGTCTTTCTTTTTCCAGAATCCATGGTCAAAAGATACCTGAGATATTCACAGAGAGTCAACTTTTAAGTCCCTTGAAATAGAATATTTTTTTTAGAAGATGCTCATGGGTGCATGAATACATGATGCAATAATCACACGCAAGATCACAAACATATGGTTCATAGGTTCAACGTTACGAGCATGAGATCAAAAGTACTACCCATAAGGTATGGTCTAAAAGTTTATCACCTACTGAACAAGGTTCTAGAGGTTCCCAGAGTCTACATCCTTCTTTTGGATATTACCAACTTCTCAATTGACTCAGTAATTAGCAACATTCTCAAGAAAAACTCTTCTGAGCATAGTATCGCGTGACAACCATTTTTGGATTACTCTGTCATAGTTTCTGCACTACACCTAAAAGGTCAAGATGGGTTAAAGGTTCTATGGTCCTCAGTTTCAGCAGGCTCCTAGGTTGAAAGCAGTATGTCTTTCTGATTACTCGGTAAACGACACTACCGTCAAAGGGGCCTCCACTGAGTGGGGGATCTCATGCCTCATTTTTTGGGATTACTCCCTCAAAGTTAACATGACTATACCGCCTATCTTATCTTAAGTTTGCCCAAGTCCGGGTATAGGGCTTATGAGAAATCACCAAGCACTGTGAAAACCAGGAAAATCCAGAAAAAAATATATACAACATATAACATATAAACAACAATAACACATACACATATAAACAAAGATAGGCTCAACCCACTTAGGGATGGACCAGTAATAGGTCGATCTCTCCCCAGCAGAGTCACCATTTTTTCTGTAGCGGTAGAAATGTTGAGACTAAGTGTTGTACCCCAAAATTTGCCCTCCAATTTTCATGCAAGATGCTTACCCTAGAGTTCTTGTACACTCAATTGGCTCAAAGGTCGACCAGACAGGTTCTCTTCCTAGGCGGCAAATCAATAATTAGGGTTTGGGATTTCTCAAAGATAATTGAGTCTTCAAAACGTCAAATGTTCTTAAAGAAACAATTTGCTGAAGTTTGTTAATTCTACAAGACTGACGAATGTTCTTAAAACATGTTTGATAGACAATGAAGTCCCGTTTGAATCAAGAATGACATGCGAACTCATTTTGATTACCAGTTAGCCATTGGACAAGAATTAAAGATTAATACTTTTGACCATAAGTCTTTGGAGTTAAGTTAATCAAGTGGAATTAAAATTCTTAAACATTTATTTTGTTTTAGAAGTTTGATTGGAGTACAAAGTGTTTGTTTTGCTTGATCATCTTTGGTGATTGCTTGGAATACAAGTTACCCAAACAAGGTGTTTTACTCAAAGCATTCAAATAAGAATTTCAAAATTCAAAGTTGAGATTGGTACAATATTTTCATTTCACACAAAATTTATTCAGAGGCATTATGTTCATTACATTACAAGCTGAATTTACAAAAATTGTCTTGTCTACAAATGCAATAAATTACAAAGATTTGTTTACAAAAAGGGGAAATTTTATTTCTTCAAAGTCTTTATCTTCAAGCAACCACTCCAATCTTCGCTTTCCATCCATGCCTCATGTTCGTGAAAAAAAGGGAGAAGTTTGTTAGCAACTTAAACATCCAGAAATGAACAAAAAATACAAAGTATTCTAATTCATCATTAGGGTGGTTTTTGTTGAATCAGAAAAGAAGGGTTTTGTGTTCTAAGGCCTCAAATAATTTCATTTTTATCATAGGCCAAGTTCCTATTGCAAATCTCAAGGGAATTGGTTCACAATACACAAATGGTGCATATAGAATTTCAAGCCCAACAGATTTCAGCCCAACATGAACAAAAGGCCTCAAACAATTATTGTTTAATCATTGGCCTGAGAATTTATGGTTTGCAAATCACAAGGTACAAGCTTGGTTCACAAACAAGGTAAAACAAAATAGCAACACAACATAACAGGCAGAAGCAGGCTGCAATGCTGCAGCATAAGCTGCTAAACAAAGCCAACAAAAAACCTGCAACAAACTGCATAACAAGGGCAGGCAAACAGAACAAGCTACATAGCAGGCAACAGGTTGCATCAGGCAGCAAGCAACAATGCTGCAAACTACCAAAACAAAAACTGCAACAAACTGCATAACAAGGGCAGACAAACAAAGCAAACTACAGCAGCAAACAAGCTGCATAGCAGGCAAACAAAACAATTATAGCATAAACATAACAGCAACAGACTGCAGCAGGCGGCAAGCAACAACAATACTACAAACTGCCAAGATAACACCTGTGATAAAATCTAAAGAGGAACAAACTATCAACAGTTCAAAAAAGTAGGTTTTATGTTCTAAGGCCTCAAACAATGTAAAATTTTATCAAGGGCCAATTATCATTGCAAACCACAAAACAAAACTTGGTTCACAATAAAAAAATTCAAAAGAATTCCAACCATATTCTCAGCACATTAGAAAAAGATTCAAATCAAGAAATTCAAGCCCAATAGAGGCCTCAAAATAGTGTCCTATCATTGGCCTAAAGATATGTTTGCAAATCACAATAAACAAATTCAAAAGAATTCCAACCATATTCTCAGCCCATTAGCAAAAGATTCAAATCAAGAAATTCAAGCCCAATAGAGGCCTCAAAACAATGTCATATCATTGGCCTAAAGATATGTTTGCAAATCACAAAAACTTGGTTCACAAACAAGGGAAAACAGAATGATAAAAGCTTCACATAACTCTATCATTGGCTAGAAAAGACAAATTTTGGTTCACAAAAGATAAAGAGGAAATCAGAAAATCAGTACAATCAACAATCAAAGAGCCTCAAAATTTTTAAAGTCATGTCATAGGCCTAGGGTACTTTACTACAAATCTCAAAACAATGTTTGGTTTGGTTCACAGTAAAGAGAAGAAGAATTTAGAAGAAAATGTTTATCACAGTACAAGAGTTGTCAAATTCAGCTATAAAAGCATCACAGTTTTATCAAGTCCACAAGCAACAAAGTACAAAAACAGCCAGCAAAAGTCAGCATTTGACATATCAATAAAGAAGGAAAACTCAGAAAATGTTCATCACAGTACAAGAGCTGTTAAACATAGCTATTAAAGCATCACAAAAGCCAAGTACATAATCAAAAGTCAGCAAGCAAAGTCAGAGGCAGCATAGCAAGGACAAAAGTTTATTTATCAGCAAAAGTGACAAGTCCAAGAAACAATTCCTCAAGTCAGTATCAGTGAACAAAGATCACAATATAAAAACTAGTACAACACAGAGAACAAGGAGGAGGGCAAAGAGAATATACAGAGATACCAAGCCAGTTTCTGTTCAATATAAAAAACAGAATCACCAAAACCAAATTCTGGTCAGACAGATACAGCAAGCCAACCAAACCATTTCCCATTTTCTTTTCATCATCAAAAATATAGAAAGAAATAGAAACAAAGTCACATCAAGCCAACCAAACCATTTTTCCATTTTCTTTTCATCATCAAAAATATAGAAAGAAACAGAAACAAAGTCACAGCAAGCCAACCAAACCATTTTCCCATTTTCTTTTCATCATCAAAAAAATTTATACGAAACAAAAAACACAAACCCTTCAAGCTCACATAAAAACAGAATACAAACCGCATGCAAACAACAACAAAACCCTAAACACAATTTCATCATCATTTTCCAGAAACACAACCCTTCAGAGTTCGTAAGAAGAAAAAGAGAGAGGAAAGATCTCACCGAGGTAAAGTAGTTTCTGTCAAATCCAACCCAAGGGTTTCATTTTCCCCCTTTTTAGATCCATGTGAAACTAAGCGAAATCTGCAAAATCAAGCTTGAGATTAGTAACAGAGAAGACGAGAGGAAGAAATTGATGTAAGAAAAATTGGGTTTGGGACATCGTCGTCGTCGCCGCCGCCGTGAGATGATTTCCGGTGTAGCGGCATCCTCTTCTCCGGTGAGAGCTTCAGAGGACGAGAGAGATAGCAAGTGAGAGAAGATTTGTGACAAATGAGTCACATTTTTTATTATGTTTTGTTTAATGCTTCTGAGCTAAAGCCCATTCCCCCAACTCCCTTTACTCATACACACACACCCCTATTACCAGTATACCACCCAAAGCCCAACCATTTTCTGCTCGTATACCCCCCCCCCCCCCTCTATTAAACACCATGCAAGCCCATTTTTTTATTTCATCATTTATTTTTATTCTGGCCAACAAAAGGGCTTTGGGCTTGAAACCAAACAGAACTTTTTTTCTTTCTCTAACACTCTTTCTATTTTTTTAACCCCCCCCCCCCCCCCCCCCCCGACTTATTTTATTTTTATTAATAAAAATCTCAAAAAAATATTTTATTTATATTAAATATACTCATATTTATTTTAGACTAAAAGACCAAAATAGTTTCTAATTAAATTCATTTTCTTTTCTAAAAATTAATTAAATAATTAGATTTAGGTTTATTCTTATTATTTATTTAGTTGTTTTCTTTAAATTAATTTATTTTACTAACTTAATTTTAATTTTCTTACTTCTAGTTAATTATTTTTCTTTTAAGTTAATTAGGTCAAAACAAAAATTCATTCTTTATCCATTCATACTTATACATTATATTCATTTCACTTCTTGTATATTATATTTACATTTTGCTTTTTGTACATGTATTAAATTCGATATGGCTGTAATAGATAATTAGGGTTTTAATTTCTTGCAATTCCCCATTTGTAATTTGTACACTCCATCCCTAAATGATGTAATAGCGTAGGACATTTATATTACGCAATTTATCGCTTTATATTCACATGCTAGTAATTAGGGTTTGTATGGAAAGAATAAAATCAATCAAATAGAAAACCCTAATTCAAGACAAAAACAAGCATGAAAATAATACACTTGCACACAAGCACCCCTAGGGTAAATCCACTTGGTTGCCTTTACGAAATGGCCATATTACACATGTGAGGTATCTTAGCAAAAACAAACGAATACAAGATCATAGTCCCTTGATGACGCTATATAAGTTGCCTTACAAATGATCTTAGTCCCTAAAACAGAGTGCTAAGATGCCTTGCAACATTGCTAATCATGGTTATACGATGACCCACACCTGTCCCGTTTACAACCAAAGATAGGGTTACTTGCCAAATCAATGGTAAGATAACAATGTCAAAGGAAATAGGAAATGAACATGAAAGACTTTTAAGTAGGTAGAATGCTTAAACATCCAAAAATGAACAAAAAATACAAAGTATTATAATTCATCATTAGGGTGGTTTTTGTTGAATCAGAAAAGAAGGGTTTTGTGTTCCAAGGCCTCAAATAATTTCATTTTTATCATAGGCCAAGTTCCTATTGCAAATCTCAAGGGAATTGGTTCACAATAGAAAAAAGGTGCAGATAGAATTTCAAGCCCAACAGATTTCAGCCCAACATGATCATACAATTCTTGTTTAATCATTGGCCTGAGAATTTATGGTTTGCAAATAACAAGGTACAAGCTTGGTTCACAAACAAGGTAAAACAAAATAGAAACACAACATAACAGGAAGCAGTAGGCTGCAATGCTGCAGCATAAGCTACTAAACAGAGCCAACAAAAAACCTGCAACAAACTGCATAACAAGGGCAGGCAAACAGAACAAGTTGCATAGCAGGCAACAGTAGGCAACAGGCAGCAAGCAACAACAATGCTGCAAACTGCCAAAATAAAACCTACAACAAACTGCATAACAAGGGCAGGAAAACAAAGCAAACTACAACAACAAACAAGTTGCATAGCAGGCAAACAGGGCATAGCAGGCAAACAAAACAAGTACAGCATAAACATAACATCAACAGGCTGCAGCAGGCAGCAAGCAACAACAATACTACAAACTGCCAAGACAAAACCTGTGCAAAAATCTAAAGAGGAACAAAGTATCAAGAGTTCAGAAAATGAGGTTTTATGTTCTAAGGCCTCAAACAATGTCAAATTTTATCATGGGCCAATTATCATTGCAAACCACAAAACAAAACTTGGTTCACAATAAAAAATTCAAAATAATTCCAACCATATTCTCATCCCATTAGGAAAAGATTCAAATCAAGAAATTCAAGCCTAATAGAGGCCTCAAGATAGTGTCCTATCATTGGCCTAAAGATATGTTTGGAAATCACAATAAACAAATTCAAAAGAATTCCAACCATATTCTCAGCCCATTAGCAAAAGATTCAAATCAAGAAATTCAAGCCCAATAGAGGCCTCAAAACAGTGTCCTATCATTGGCCTAAAGATATGTTTGCAAATCACAAAAACTCGGTTCACAAACAAGGGAAAACATAATGATAAAAGCCTTATACATAACTCTATCATTGGCTAGAAAAGACAAATTTGGTTCACAAAAGATAAAGAGGAAATCAGAAAATCAGTACAATCAACAATCAAAGAGCCTCAAAATTTGTAAAGTCATGTCATAGGCCTAGGGTACTTTACTACAAATCTCAAAACAATGTTTGGTTTGATTCACAGTAAAGAGAAAAAGAATTTAGAAGAAAATGTTTATCACAGTACAAGAGTTGTCAAACTCGGCTATAAAAGCATCACAATTTTATCAAGTCCACAAGCAACAAAGTACAAAAGCAACCAGCAAAAGTCACCATTTGACATATCAATAAAGAAGGAAAACTCAGAAAATGTTCATCACAGTACAAGAGCTGTTAAACACAGCTGTAAAAGCATCACAAAAGCCAAGTACAGAATCAAAAGTCAGCAAGCAAAGTCAGAGGCAGCATAGCAAGGACAAAAGTGACAAGTACAAGAAACAATTCCTCAAGTCAGTATCAATGAACAAATATCACAATATAAAAACTAGTACAACACAGAGAAGAGGGAGGAGGGCAAAGAGAATATACAGAGATACAAAGCCAGTTTCTGTTCAATATAAAAAACAGAATCAACAAAACCAAATTCTGGTCAGACAGATACAACAAGCCAACCAAACCATTTCCCATTTTCTTTTCATCATCAAAAATATAGAAAGAAATAGAAACAAAGTCACAGAAAGCCAACCAAGCCATTTTTCAATTTTCTTTTCATCATCAAAAATATAGAAAGAAACGGAAACAAAGTCACAGCAAGCCAACCAAACCATTTTCCCATTTTCTTTTCATGATCAAAAAAATATATACGAAACTGAAAACACAAACCCTTCAAACTCACATACAAACATAATACAAACCGCATGCAAACAACAAAAAAACCCTAAACACAATTTCATCATCATTTTCCAGAAACACAACCCTTCAGAGTTTGTAAGAAGAAAAAGAGAGAGGAAAGATCTCACCGAGGTAAAGCCGTTTCTGCCAAATCCGACCCTAGGGTTTAATTTTCCCCCTTTTTAGATCTATGTGAAACTAAGCGAAATCTGCAAAATCAAGCTTGAGATTAGTAACAGAGAAGACGAGAGGAAGAAATTGATGTAAGAAAAATTTGGTTTGGAACATCGCCGCCGCCGCCGTGAGGCGATTTCCGGTGCAGCGACATCCTCTTCTCCGGCGAGAGCTTCAGAGGACGAGAGAGAGAGCAACTGAGAGAAGATTTATGACAAATGAGTCACATTTTTTATTCTGTTTTTTTTTAATGCTTATGGGCTAAAGCCCATTCCCCCAACTCCCTTTACTCATACACACCCCCCCTATTACCAGTATACCACCCAAAGCCCAACCTTTTTCTGCTCATACACCTCCCCATCTATTAAACATCATGCAAGCCCATTTTTTTATTTTATCACTCATTTTTATTATGACCAACAAAAGGGCTTTGGGCTTGAAACCAAACAGAACTTTTTTTTCTTTCTCTAACACTCTTTCTATTTTTTAACCCCCCCCCCCCCCCCGACTTATTTTATTTATTTTATTTTTATTTTATTTCTTTTAGTTACTATTATTAATATTATTACAATATTTATTTTTATTAATAAAAATCTCAAAAAAATATTTTATTTATATTAAATATACTCATATTTATTTTAGACTAAAAGACCAAAATAGTTTCTTATTAAATTCATTTTCTTTTCTAAAAATTAATTAAATAATTAGATTTAGGTTTATTATTATTATTTATTTAGTTGTTTTCTTTAAATTAATTTCTTTTACTAACTTAATTTTAATTTTCTTACTTCTAGTTAATTATTTTTCTTTTAAGTTAATTAGTTCAAAACAAAAATCCATTCTTTATCCATTCATACTTATACATTATATTCATTTCACTTCTTGTATATTATATTTACATTTTGCTTTTTGTACATTTATTAAATTTGATATGGTTGTAATAGATAATTAGGGTTTTAATTTTTTTCAATTCCCCATTTGTAATTTGTACACTCCATCCCTAAATGATGTAATAGCGTAGGACATTTATATTCCGCAATTTATCGCTTTATATTCACATGCTAGTAATTAGGGTTTGTATGGAAAGAATAAAATCAATCAAATAGAAAATCCTAATTCAAGACAAAAACAAGCATGAAAACAATATACTTGCACACAAGCACCCCTAGGGTAAATCCACTTTGTTGCCTTTACAAAATAGCCATATTACGCATGTGAGGTATCTTAGCAAAAATAAACGAATACAAGATCATAGTCCCTTGATGACGCTATATAAGTTGCCTTACAAATGATCTTAGTCCCTAAAAGAGAGTGCTAAGATGCCTTGCAACATTGCTAATCATGGTTATACGATGACCCACACATGTCCCGTTTACAACCAAAGATAGGGTTACTTACCAAATCAATGGTAAGATAACAATGTCAAAGGAAATAGGAAATGAACATGAAAGACTTTTAAGTAGGTAAAATGCTCCTAATTACTTTTTCAATTTCAAAACAAACATCCTTGCTATTTTCAAAAACAAACACCTACACAATTCAAAACATCTTACAAACTTGAAAACATTCTCAAAAGATCGACATCTTTGTATACATTCTTACGAACGAGAATCATTACAAAGATTGCCTAAACAAATGATCTCTTTACAAAATACTTTCAAAAACCACACAAAGAACAATTTTCAAACAAAAGCAAGTGATCTAGCAAGTAACTAAGAGCCCATGGAAAACCATGGATGAAAAGGATGCTACTACCTTCCCTTTTCATAATCTACCTCCCGAACTCAAGAAATAATCTCAAAGGTCTTTCCTGTGCTTTTTCACCTCTCCTTTTGGATAAAAGAAAAGTCAGTGATGACTCTTGCTAACCGCAACATTTGCGATCAAACACAAATCTTTCAAGTCAGTTCTACCACCGTATCATAGAATTAGCGACTCTGTTGGGGAAATTCTAAAAGTGGGGTCACCTTAGGGCTAGATCACATTTATTTTCTTACATTGTTTGACTTGTATGCTTTACATTATGGTTCTTTGTTTGGATTTGAATCCTCTACCTGGATTTGGGATACATTATAGGTAAGTAGCAATACGTTGTGGAAACTGTGCGGGGTATACCGACATGGTCTAAGCAATAGCTACGTTAGTGCGACATATTTATGGGTATCGGTAGCCTTTGAGTTAATCAAAGAGAATACGGGGCCGCTGAGTGATGTCATGAAGCACTAATGAACTTTTAGAACCTTTACTTGACCAACTTGGCCTTTAGGATGTAGTGAGATGACCGGATTTGGTGCAGTCCGAAGTTGGTAGATACTCGATACTACACTCTTTGAGGTTTGGTTTCTTGGGATATTTCGGTAGCCATTAAAGAGGCTTGAGCTGAAACAATGACCAAGGAAACAATCCGGTGATATTAAGCTCCTTAGAACCCGGTTGCTATTACTAGGACAGGTTTGAGCCAACTAAACTTCAAGAGGGTACTTACCTACAAACTCCATGCAAGCCTAAACCTAAGGACTTGTCTACTTTGTGTGTATATGATTATTTGTATAAGCTTGTTTACTTTGCATACTTGTGCATAACATCATGACACCATACCATAGCATTTTCAATAACATTGAACCATAGCATTTCAAGGATCTCAACAGTTTTTGATGCAGGGTCACGTTGAACCAGACGTCTATCAAGGGGAAAAAGGATTTATTTTCCTCTAACCAAGCTCTGTCAAAGATCAAGTACAATAACTTAAGTCAAATGGATATGACCCACTCGATATGGTAAGCTTAATTCTCGTTGAAGGATATCCACCAACACAAAGTTCTCCAATCAAAGCTGTAATTGACTACTAACATTTAGCCCGCGAGATCCTTGAAAACATTTGCATGTCACACACGTCATTGCATAACAGGTAGCCTCTAGTACCAGTCTCTCATGTTCTCGCTGCTTATTTCAGCAATGGCTCTCCAACAAGACAACGGAGATCTTCAAACTCAAAAGGCTCAGTTTAGGGAAATGTTCCTTAACCTATCCAAGGGACAGAAAGAATTGAAAGCACTCCTCGCTAAGAATCTGACCAAGAAGCATCCTGATAACAACAAGGGTGACCAGGTTGAACAGCTGCAGGTTAAGATGGAAGCAATGAGAATCCAAATGCTAGGCCAGATGGCTCTCATCTAAAACTTGGCTCAAGGACAAGAAGAGCTAAGGACCCGCGTCAACAAACTCTGTCAAGACGGATGTAACCATGTGGGGCAAATAGCTAGAAGTAGGGGTCAAATCTTCATCCAGCCACCCATAAGACAAGAAGTTGTTTCAAGAGAAAATAGACAATTCCAAATTGCCTCCACGTCACGGGTCAAACAACGGCCTCGTCAACATCAACCAGAAAATCGGAAAAGGCAAAAAGAACCTAAAAGACAGTTTACTAATGTCAACATGCCACTGTCTCAAGCTTTGCAACATATGTTAAAAATGGATCTGATTACACCAATAAGACCTCGTCCAAATCCCAAAAATTATGCTCCCAGTTACAATCCTGATGCCAGGTGTGCCTATCATTCTGACGGTCCTGGACATGATACAAATGATTGTTGGGCATTAAAGTACAAGATTCAAAACTTGATCGATGAAGGAGCATTGGAGTTCACACAAGACGGTCAATTGGAGCTTTTTTCTATCACTCCTCAAAGGCTCACCACTTAAAGTGACAAGTCCAGACAAAGAGGCTTATGTTCAGTGGAATTTTCAATTGTAATCTCTTTTGTTTCTCAGACAATTATCTATTAATGTCAAACTTTGTTTCATTAATGCATTGCATATGTTTGTCTTGAATCCGTCCATTCGTTTTCACTATATTTAAACTATGATTTTTACTCTCTTTATGACATTTAACTCTTGCTAAAAGTTACAAGCCTTTAGAGGGAGGATGACGAAAACAATGCCATAAATCTCATACAATATGCTTTTGAACAGACTTTGTTGATGATGTACAGACGTTCTTTCAAATCCTAAATACTGGAGTTATAAGGAAGATAATCCCTAGTCAACCCCTTCGCACCAGCCCATTCCCCCAACTCCCTTTACTCATACACACACCCCTATTACCAGTATACCACCCAAAGCCCAACCTTTTCCTGCTCATACACCTCCCCATCTATTAAACATCATGCAAGCCAATTTTTTTTATTTTATCACTCATTTTTATTATGACCAACAAAAGGGCTTTGGGCTTGAAACCAAACAGAACTTTTTTTCTTTCTCTAACACTCTTTCTATTTTTTTTAAACCCCCCTGACTTATTTTATTTATTTTATTTTTATTTTCTTTCTTTTAGTTACTATTATTAGTATTATTACAATATTTATTTTTATTAATAAAAATCTCAAAAAAATATTTTATTTATATTAAATATACTCATATTTATTTTAGACTAAAAGACCAAAATAGTTTCTTATTAAATTCATTTTCTTTTCTAAAAATTAATTAAATAATTAGATTTAGGTTTATTCTTATTATTTATTTAGTTGTTTTCTTTAAATTAATTTATTTTACTAAGTTAATTTTAATTTTCTTACTTCTAGTTAATTATTTTCTTTTAAGTTAATTAGGTCAAAACAAAAATCCATTGTTTATCCATTCATACTTATACATTATATTCATTTCACTTCTTGTACATTATATTTACATTTTGCTTTTTGTACATTCATTAAATTCGATATGGCTGTAATAGATAATTAGGGTTTTAATTTCTTTTGATTCCCCATTTGTAATTTGTACACCCCATCCCTAAATGATGTAATAGCATAGGACATTTATTTTCCGCAATTTATCGTTTTATATTCACATGCTAGTAATTAGGGTTTGTATGGAAAGAATAAAATCAATCAAATAGAAAACCCTAATTCAAGACAAAAACAAGCATGAAAACAATACACGTGCACACAAGCACCCCTAGGGTAAATCCACTTGGTTGCCTTTACAAAATAGCCATATTATGCATGTGAGGTATCTTAGCAAAAACAAATGAATACAAGATCATAGTTGTGATGAGGTGGGAGAACTGACTTGAAGGTTTGCGTTTGTGTTCACAAATGTTGCAGTTTATCAAGAGTCGCCACCGACTTTTCTTTTATCCAAAAGGAAAGGTGAAAAAGCACAGGAAAGACCTTTAGAGATGTTTTCTTGAGTTCGGGGGGTAGATTATGAAAAGGGAAGGTGTTAGCATCCTTTTCATCCATGGTTTTCCATGGGCTCTTAGTTACTTTCTAGATCACTTGCTTTCGCTTGAAAATTGTGCTTTGTACGGTTTTTGAAAGTATTTTGAAAAGGAGCCATCCTTTAGGCAAACTTTTGTAATGATTCCCGTTCGTAAGAATATATACAAAGGTGTTGAGCTTTTGAAAATATTTCATGTTTGGAAAATGTTTTGAAAGTGTTTTTTTGAAAGTGTTTGTTTGTGAAAATATCAAGGATGTTTGTTTTGAAATTGAGCAAGTAACTAGGAGCATTCTACCTACTCATAAAGGTCTTTAGGTGTTCTTTTCCTCCTCCTTTATACGTTGCTATCTTACCATTGTTTTGGTAAGAAGCCCCATGGTTGGATGTGAAGGGACGGGCTTGGGTCATCGTATAACCATGATAGCAATTTTGTGAGATGAATTAGCATTTTTCTTTAGGGACTAAGATCATTTTGAAAGGCAACTTTGATAGCGTCATCGAGGGACTATGATCTCATATTTTTTGATTTGTTTATGCTAAGACATCCCACATGCATAACATGGCCATTTTTGTAAGGCAACAAGTGGAATAATTCTAGGGGTGCTAGTGTGCAAGTGTATTTGATTGCATGTGTAATTTTTGTCTTGAATTAGGGTTTTCTAAACATTGGTTTTAGTCTTGCCATACACACCCTAATTACTAACAATATATGAAAGCAATAAAAGTGCGGAAAGTAAAGATTCTACGCTGTTACAATCATTAGGGGGATGGGATGTACAAATTTTCAAATGGGGATTGCAAATTAAATCCTAAGTTACTATTACAACCACGTTGAATGGATAAGAATGTACAGGAAATGTAAAATGTTTGTTTATTTAAGAAAAGAAATAAGTTTTGTTTAAGAAAATATTTTTTTGGTTTTTTGTGTTTGAAAGAAATAAGATATAATATGCAAATATGAAATATTTTTGGTGTTTTTTGATTAATGAAAAAATAAAAATGATGGTAAAAAATAATAAAAGGAAAGAAAATAGAATCAGCGTAACTGCTGAAATAGAAGAGGTCAGAAGTTCTGACTCTGACGTGCTGCACAAACAGAAACAAATGTTAATAGAAATAGGGAAGTTCGGAAGTTCTGATCTTCTAAGAACTCAGAAGTTTTTAGAAGTTCTGATGCAACTGGCAGAATTTTGCCTCTCTTCTCCATGCTAGTCAGAACATCTACAACTTAGTCATTTCTTAACAGAACAGAAGTTGCACATATAACGGTTATGACAAGTTTCATGATGTTTCGGAAAAAAGAGATATCAGAAATATAAATCAGAAGCAAACATGGATTTGCTAATCCTAATTCTGAGTCATAATTTCTTCATGAAGCTCTGAACTGGAATTCCCTCTATTTTGGAAGGTAGATGCATGAAATCTCATAATATGTACATCATCAGAATCAGAATATCTACATTGTGTTTTAAATATGCAAAATCTGACAATGCCTAAATAATATGATGAGAATCAGAAGGAGCTTACCTTGCAGCTGGAAAATACTCTGTGAGCTGGAACCTGGTTCTGGCCACTTGTGGTGTTCTGAACAGCTTCCTCACGTGTTCAGCAGGCTGGAAACTCTCAACTTGGGCTGTAAAAGATTATAAAATTCTAGAACAACCAAGGAGTGAAGTTCTGACCCTTTGAGGTGGATATTGATGGAGAATGTGTTACAGTTTGACTACAAAATTTTGGATGGCTTTTGAATGTATATCAGAAACTGTATGGGTGGTTTTGGTCAAGAAACACTTGAGAAAAAATGGAGTTTTAATGCAAGAATAAAATGTTAACAGGTTTTGTATTTTTGTGTTTACAGTTTCTTGGACTCTTGGAATTTTTGCAGGGGTTCAAGGATTTTCTTTCTCAAGTTTCCACCTCTTTTCAATGGCCAATGAAGTTCAATTTATAGGCAAAAGTTTTGTAGTTTTGAGAGGTCAAGTGGCACCAACATCATACGCTAGACGCTGACTTACTCTTGAAGTAAGCTTAAACAAGCATGGTTCAATGCACAAATTAGGATGGCTAGTAGGTTTGGCAGTGCCTAAGCTGGATTTATCAGCATGAATTAAGGAAAAGTAAAAGCAACACATGGGCCTAGCACACCTTTACATAAAATTTTGCTTTCCCAAGACAGTAGGGGTACACGTGGGGGAAATCCTTTGGATAAAGACTCAAAAGTGGTTGTGAGCATTAAATGAGCATTAAATGATGATGAGATTTATCAAATCAAAAATCCTGCCATGTGAAACTCTACATCATTGCTTAATTCTGTATCAGAAGTTTTGCCTCAGTGTAGCATCCAATCTTCTGATCCTTTTATCTTATGGCTCCAGCATGTTCTGAAGGAGCTCTCAGACTTTCTAGGAAGTGTGTAACACGCTTTGTAAACCTTCTTTGAACTGCTCTTGCAAGCTCTAACTGAACCTTTGTGAACACTGGCCCAGAAGTTCTTACCAAACTCTGTCTTGGAAGTGTCCAGAATTTGCTGAGTGTTTCAGTTTCAAGGACGTGTCTTTGAGAAGTTATAACTTGAAATCCCATCATTTCTAGGAGAAGTTTTGTTCTGTAATGTTTTAGATCTTGTGGGGGTCTATAACTCTTGTGTCAGAAGTTGATCCAGAATCAGCTTGCATCATGGTGATAATCTTATCAGAAGTTCTGAGTTTGTCATGTTTCTTAAACACTTGGAAAAATTCTAAGTATTTTAGAATTTGATTTTTTTCAGATTAAATTGACTTTTGATTTTATTGATGAACAAACTTCATATTTCAACATGTCTTGATGAAATATGATTCTTGAGACTTTATTTTTGATCCAAAAGTCAAGGTTTGACTTTTCAGTGTGCAAATGACCATTTTTCCCTTGTGAATGACTTGCTTGGGAAATTGATAACTTCAAGACTTGGAAATAGATGGAGGAAAACTTGGGATCTAGGGTGATCCCTTGTGAAATGAGAGTGAAAATTTTGGGGTACAACAGCTACCCCTGTTCAAACTTCTTGAACCTGAAGAGTTAGATTGGTGGATCCGCCATTCGTGACTTGAAGGTGAAAGATGATTGAACACTATTGCCCAGAAGTTTGCACTCGAAGATGGATGGTGAATGGGCTTATAGATGCCATTTGGAGGAATGTTGGTAAATGCTGGAAGAAATGTCAGCACAAATCTCTTATTGATTTATACTAAAAGTTGATGTTTTACCTATGAGAAAAAAAGTTAGTAAAATGCAGATGCTTGAATGATGTTTACCAGATGTGGTATTATGTTAAATGCATATGGTATGTACATGCTATGATGTATGAATGTGAGGTATATGTTTTTGTCTAGGAAAATAAATCCCTGACTACTGCTGAGGAAATTTTGGGAGGTTGAATCCCTGATTACCGTTGGAGATGAAGAATATGCATATCTTCAAATTTTGTTGAAAGGATGATTTTGCTGGGGATTATCGCTCAAATGTCAGTTGTTATCTGGTCGTATCCAGGCTTCACAGTTGCTGAGGATGAAGTATTCGACTGTTATCTGGTCGGATCCAGGCTTCACAGCAACTTACTGGAGGAAGAGACGAATTAACTGTTATCTGGTCGGATCCAGGATTTGCAGAAAATTTCTTGAAATAGAATAGTTATCTGGTCGGATCCAGGCTTCACAACAACTTGCTTGGGATACGGAAGTTAACTGTTATCTGGTCGGATCCAGGCTTTGCAAAAAATTCCTTTAAGTTGAATAGTTATCTGGTTAGAGCCAGGCTTCACAACAACTTGCTAGGGATACAGAAGTTAACTGTTATTTGGTCGGATCTAGGCTTTGCAGAAAATTCCTTGAAGTTGAATAGTTATTTGGTCGGATCTAGGATTCACAACAACTTACTGGGGATACGGAAGTTAACTGTTATCTGGTCGGATCCAGGCTTTGCATAAAATTCCTTGAAGTTGAATAGTTATCTGGTCGGATCCAGACTTCATGGTCTTTTGGAAAGTTATACTATTATCAAGTTAAGTCTAGGCTTCATAGTGTCTTTCTGGGGATCATAGTTAATTGTTATCTGGTTGGGCTCCAGGTTTCGCAATAAACTGTTTGAAAAACTATCATCTGGTCGGGTCCAGGCTTTGCAGATTTCTGAGGTTGACAAGGTCAATTGTTATCTGGTCGGGTCCAGGTTTCACAATAGACTGCTTGGGGATTTAGTTGTTATCTGGCCGGTTTCCAGGTTTCACAACGAATCTCTGAGGATGATTGCTATCGGGTCGGATCTAGGTTTCACACTAACTTGCTTGAAAAGATGGAAATGAAAACTAATATCTGGTCGGGTCCAGGTTTCTCAGCCATTTGTTGGGGATATGGAGGAAACTCTACTAGGGAAAAGAAGCTAAACCTTGGTCGGATTGAGTTCAGGTTCTTCTACATATTTGAAGAGTTACGCTATTATCTGGTCGGGTCCAGGCTTCATAGCATTTTGAAATTAAGATCAACTGTTATCCGGTCGGGTTCAGGCTTCAGTAACTCAAATTGTTATCTGGTTGGGCCCAGGTTTCAGCAATTGAAGAAGTCAAACTATTATCTGGTCGGGTCCAGGCTTTAGTAATAACTTGGAAAGTGTGCTAATATCTGGTCGGATCCAGGATTCATAGCATCTTTTGGAAATAGTAAAGGCTTTGTTAACGGCTTTACTGTGGATTAGGGGTTATGGCCCTGTGATTTGCAATAATCTGAAAGGGAAATTCAAACTGGAGAGTATAGACTCAGTCGGGTAAGGCAGACTCAGCTTGGGGAGGATACACCCAACTGGGGAGGATAGACTCCGTTTGGAGGTAATAGCCTTGGCTGGGGAAGATATGCTCAACTGGGGATGATAGGCTCAGCTGGGGAGGATGGGCTCAACTGGGGATGATAGGCTCAGCTGGGAAACTTCGTGGTGTCTTGATTATTGTATGTTGAGAAATTTGAACTTGGCTGGGGAAATAACCCTGTTGGGGAAATAAACCCTGTTGAGGAGGTGAATTTCCTTTAGGAAGAGATCCCCAAGGCTTTAACTTGTAAAATTGACTTTGCTGGAGAGAGAGTTTCCAAGAGATTGAGACTCTGGTCAGGGATTATCCTATGCAAAGAGACTTTGTGGGCAACTCCGTTGGGGAAAGGTTTTCAGAGATTGAAACTCCGGCTGGGAGTCATCCTATGAGAAGGATTTCAGGGAGATTTGTCACTGCCCCTAGTAGCGAGTGTTTGTGGCACTGCCAGGAAATGTACGTAACCCTTTGTCGGGTATTTGCATTCAATGCCCCAAGTGATGGAGATGGAGACCTACCCCTGGTTATTCTGCATTTCTTTTGGAATTTTTACTTGACTTCCCCAGGTGTGCTAGATAGTGACATGTCATGCCCCCTTGTTTATAGGAGATTTTTCGTTGGAAGTGTCATCCCACTTGAAGTGATTTTGTTCACTGAGAGAGCTTTCGTTCACTGAATATTCATTATGTGAATTTCTCCACTATCAAACAAATAGCCATATGCAAACAGCGATATTAAAATAATGCAAAGTTTATGCTTGTCTTGAAATTTTGAAAATGCGTTTTTTAGCAGGAACTTTTGTAAGAAAAATTTAACTCAGGATTTTGAGTAAAGCCTTACAGGAGTCAGGATACCTTTTGTAACAGTATGCTTTCAAACTAACCCATGCTTCAATTAGGACTTTTGAAAGGTAGTAACGTGGCTTGGTTCACGGTTTAAGAAAAAAAGGATAAAGGCTCAAAGTGTATTTGTACCCGCTCGTTCTTCGTGATGTTCTTCGGTCCTAAACTCAACTAATTGTGCGTTTGAACTCCAATTGAGTCTGGAATGACGTTTTGGTGATGGTTCAGACAAGTTAAGTTTATCGGAAGGCATTCACTTTTTTTTGTTTTTAATGTTGTTGAGGATTTGTAGTGACCTCTTTTTGATTTGTTATCCCTGATTTTTGCCTGACTGTTCTTGTTTTGAGATTACAGTCAGCGGGATGCCCCAGTTTTCTTAAGTCCCCTTTGTAGGTTTTGACTCAGTGGGCTTTTCTTTTAGAGAGATAATGTCAGCCTATGTGATAGGGAACCATCACCGTATTTTGATTCCAGAGGAATGTTTTGATGTCATTCGTTGTATTACGAGATGAGAGTTTGCGGCTAAACGCGCATTTGAATTAACTGAGAGACTACCCTGCCCCAGGTTTTGATTAAAGGTTTCAATTTGTGTAAAAGGAAAACTTCTACTTCTTTGGCTCGAAGGGGTTTTCTAGGGATTATCTTCCTTATAACTCCAGTGTTTAGGATTTGAAAGAACGCCTGTACATCGTCAGCAAAGTCTGTTCAAAAGCATATTGTATGAGATTATGGCATTATTTTCGTCATCCTCCCTCTAAAGGCTTGTAACTTTTAGCAAGAGTTAAATGTCATAAGGAGAGTAAAAAGCATAGTTTAAATATAGAGAAAACAAATGGATGAATTCAAGATAAACATATGCAATGCATTAATGAAACAAAGTTTGACATTAATAGATAATTGTTTGAACAAGCAAAAGAAATTACAACTGAAAATTCAAATGAGCAAAAGCCTCTTTGTCTGAACTTGTCACTTTAGGTGGTGAGCCTTTAAGGGACGGCAGAGGAATTCAGTCTGGCCATCTTGTGTGAATTCCAACATTCCTTCGTCGATTAGTTTTTGAATCTTGTACTTCAGCGCCCAATAATCGTTTGTATCATGCCCATGACTATCGGAATGATAGGCACACCTGGCATCGGGATTGTAGCTGGGAGAAAAAGTTTTGGGATTTGGATAAGGTCTTATTGGTGTAATCAGATTCATCCTCAGCATGTGTTGCAAAGCTTGAGACAGTGGTATGTTGATGTTGGTAAACTGTCTTTTGGGCTCGCTTTGCCTTTGCTGATTTTCCGGTTGATGTTGACGAAGTTGTTGTTGGGCTCGTGATGTGGAAGCAATTTGGGAAGGTCTTCTCTCCCTTAAACTGGCTTCTTGTCTCATGGGAGGCTGAATGATGACTTGATCCCCAATTCTAGATGTTTTCCCCATTTGGTTACGTTAATCTTGATGAAGCTTGTTGATGAGGACTCTCAGCTCTTCTTGTCCCTGATCCAAGTTTTGGATAAGAGCCATCTGGCCCACCAGTTGTCCCATCATCTGGACTTTCATTACGGCTATCTCGGTTTGTATCCGCTCTAATTGGTCATTTTGGTTTCCCTAAGGATTCCCCATGATCATGCTGAAACCACGCGGCCGGAACTTGTCATATGGATGTAATGAAACATCAATGAAGTCGCCACCGAACGTCTTTTATCCCGCCGAAAGGGAAAGGTAAACATCGAGAAAACCTGAAAAGGGAGATATCACAGTCTTTCGACCGATAGATCGGGTAAGGGAGTCTGTTACGCGAGGGGAAGGTGTTAGCACCCCACACGCCCGTAGTACTCTATGGTATCCACTCTTGTTGTCTAATCTAATGGGTGTGGTCAAATCCTATGTCTATGGCTTAAAACTGAAAAAAGGGAATGCATGCGAAAGAAAGAAAAACAATGTAGGGAAAATAAAAGTTGTGCTCGATCGGGCCCTACCCAAATGCCTACGTATCCCTTTTAAGGAATCAGAGCAGTCGTAGTTCGGCTTACATATTTTTGGTTGGTTTGTATTTTTTAGTTAAGACAACAAAAACAGTCAAGATGGCAAAACATCAAATAAAACAACAAACGTATGAGATGGTCAAACATCGACTAAATAATAACAAGGTAACATGTCAAAGATGGCGAAACATCAAATGACAAAACATCACACCTAACAATGACATTGAGAGTCAAAGTAGGATAACCAACATGTGGGATGGCGAAACATCGGCTTCAAAAAAATGTGCGATGGCGAAACATCGGCTAGAAGGTAGTAAGATATCATGGCAAAGATGACAAAATATCAATGAAACGGATGACAAAACATCACACCTAACAATGATATTGAGAACCAAAGTAGGATAACAAACATGTGCAATGGCGAAACATCGACTTCAAACAAATGTGCGATGGCGAAACATCGGCTAAAAGATAACACAATATCATGGCAGAGATGGCAAAACATCAATAAATTAGATGACAAAACATCACACCTAACAATGATATTAAGAACCAAAGTAGGATAACAAACATGTGCGATGGCGAAACATCGGCTTCAAACAAATGTGCGATGGTGAAACATCGGCTTCAGGTTTAAAAACAAAGCCAAGAGGCGCATAAACAAATAGGATTGGTTTGTATCTTTTACCTTGAAGAAGGGTTTGGGTTCATTATAGGTGTTTTATGATTTGCCAAGAAAACAATTTTTGTTTTAAGATGCATAATGCATAGAAAGGAAAACAACTAAGGGAAACTAGCCTAGTACTATCCCTAGTGTTATCATACAATGGTTGATCCTAAGGTTGAGGATAAAGGAAAACCCTACCTTAATTAACATGTTAAAGGAAGCTTAACAAAACTATCCTATAGGGAACATGCAATGAGAGAGAAGTCGTGATCTCAATTTCTAAATTGAGTGACTAATCGATCAATAATTAAAGAAGAAAAGTAATAAACATCCTATAGGGAACATTTACTGAGAGCGAAGTCGTGATCTCAATTTCTAAATTGAGTGACTCATTGATCAACAATTAAAGAAGAAAAGCAATAAACATCCTATAGGGAACATGCAATGAGAGCGAAGTCGTGATCTCAATTTCTAAATTGAGTGACTCATCGATCAAAAGCAAACACAACACATGCATCAGACAAAAACCAGAGGGCCTCCTGACATATATCAGTAACAGAGGTCCCATCATGCAGTCATAGAACTATGCAAAAATGAAAATGGAAGAAAGGAAATAGTGCAATAAAAAATGGATAACTATCCGTAGAAACTGAGCAAGAATAAAAGAAACCCAGAGAACTTTAAGCAAGCTGACATCAGTAGACAAATCAAGTCAGAAATTATGCCATCAAGGTACAAGTATTGAGATTATCATATATGAACAGATCCCATGGGCAATGTATAGAATTCACAATCACATGCATATATATCCTGCATAAACTATCAAACATGCCAAGCACAAGAATAGTGCCAATATAATAAATTGTGTTCCACAAATAAAGTGAAACACAATAGCCTCAAGTCAAGACTGGAAAACCTTTCTCAAAGTACCTCGCACATCCAACAACCAAGTTAGTATTCCCATAAATATAATGATGATTCACATAAGGGATGGATGATGACACCATGATGAATTGAGAGAACATGATAGCAATTATCAAACATTAGTCATGATAGACAAAAGGAAACAGGCATATGCACAATTTGGTCAAAAGAAATAGAGGAATGTTGCTCCTTTCTATCACCATATTGAATTGTTAATTGAATATAAATCAAGGATCATGGGAGCTTGAAAATAATACAGTCAAAGACCATGAAGGTCAGTAGCAACCAAATTTCAATCATACTCAGTTAATTCATCACAGCTCATAAGCATAATAGAGGAGAAATTCCACACAATGCATTAAAAGGTCCAAGCACTCAAACATGAGGCATTAAATGAAATGACTTGAGTTATCATGGATAATAAGAATCAACATGATCATTAGGTGCCAAATTATAGGCCTTACTCAAGTTCATTGGCCATCAAATAAATTGTAACAAGATATGCAACACTAATTGGGTACCTTCACTTCAAAAATACATCAAAAATAGAAACAAGGATCCATAATTCAAACCAAAAATATCTTAGCATCTTTGAAGTGTGTAAAAGTCATAAAGCAAGCCTTAAGTTCATGGATGATTGAGGAAGGAAACAAATGAGGCCCAAAGTTCAAAACTAGTTGGCCAAACTATCAAGACTAGGCAAGTTTTAAAAATAATTCATGGAAAAATATCAAACCAAGTCAAATAATTCAAGAAAAATGGTTTTCAGATCCTCAACACATTCATAAACCCTAATCAAGACTTGAATTCTATTGAAAGTCCAGGGCATAAGGGTTTTGAAAGAGAAACTTGCACAATAAGCAACAAAACCCAAATTTTTGACTTTTAATCTTAAATATTGATTAGATAAGATCAAAATTCAAAAAATTCAAACCAAGATCATGCAAATCACAAGGAAACCCTAAACGTCAGAATTTTTTTTTTTTTACATTTTTTTTGAATTAAAGAAAGGTCAAAAATGAAGTTAAATTCAAACAATTAATCATTTAAACAAATAATCACATCTTAAAATAAAACTTTAATAAAAAATCATAAAAATGTCCAACCAAAATTATATTCAAATATTAGAACTAAAACACACATCTCTGATTTTTTATGGAATTTTTGAATTAAAGGAAATATTAAAATAAAAATTATACAATCAATTAACAATTAAACCATTATTTAAGGGCAAAAATGCAAACCCTAAACAAAAATCACAAAAAAGGTCAAAATAAAAATATTCATATTCTATGATTAAAATCAAGCTTGCATGATTTTTTTGAGGATTTTTGAATTAATGGAAGTATTAAAATAAAAATTACAAAGCAAACATTCAAAATAAACTTCTCAAATTAAATTTCTAATCAAAAATATAAAAAATATTAAACCAAAGTCAGAATCAATTTCTACATTATTTTATGAGCTCAAAATATTTTTTGTGAAATTTTTTAGGTCAAAGAAGTATTAAAACAAAAATAATCCCTAAACAAACAATTATTTAAATTCAATAATTTTAAGCCAGTCAAAACGTTTTAAAAAATTCCAATAAAATTTCACAAGATAGTGGAAATTATTTTGAACTTGTGAGAATTTTTTCAGAATTTTTTAAATTGTTTTGTTCAAGAAATAAAAATCAGAAAATCAATTAAAACAAAAATATGAAAAATGCATGATAATTTGAAACAGGCCAATCACAGCGCGCCACCTCACTTCATCTTCAACTTCGAGCATAGGGGAAAACGCGTGCAATACCACAGTTCATGAGCCTATGTTCAGATCCGTCATTCATGCTCGTTTCTTAACCAAAATCCATGAAATCAAGTGTAAATTAAAGCTAGCATATCATACTACATGATGCAATTTGAATCAAACTCAAAGATTAAGCATAGATCAAGAAATAAAGTCTCAAAAACTGGAAAAACTCACTGTAAACATCAAAGTCATGAACACGATTTCAACAATTCAGCTTGAATCAAAGCTCAAATGTACATCAATCCTAATGATTGGCCAGCTAGCAACTCAATGAACATGATTTTCATCCTCAATTCAAGCTGAAACACATAAATCAAAGTCCAAGAAACGTACATGGATGTGAAATCTGGAAACACGATTCCTTCACTTCAGAAGCACTCCAATGGTGCAGGCTTGATCTCCTTACTTCACTGAAGCTGAATCACCAAGAATTTTGAAGAATGATCCAAGGAGAAGAGAGATTCGAAGCAATTTGCAGAGCTACTTCCAAGATGTTCAGATTTGCAAGTAGCGGTTATGAGCCTCTCCCTTCACAAATGAGCCTTGATTCTTGTTATATAGCACGAGGGTAAGAGGATAGAAGTGGTATTTGGCACTCAAAACTGATGGAGGGTAAGTTTGGAAGTTTTGGCCAAAAATGAGGATGCACATGGAATTTGTGTTTCACTCGTGCATTTGCTTTCCTTTTGTGCTTTTTGTGAGCCAAATGAAGTTAGAATTACATGCCCAAAGTGCCAGCTCATGATTGTTTGAAATGAAGAAGTGTTGGTGATTTTGCAAAATTGAGCATGTTTTGTATTTTCTTCATCCAAGCAAGTTCATGAAGCATATGGGCACGAAATGATGAGTATAATGGGTCTCAAAGTGTCACAAATTTCTCATGGGCTTGATTAGAAGCAAAAGAAATGGCTAAAACCTGAGTTTGCAAGAAATGGCCATTTTGCATATTTGTCAAAATTCAATAAAATGCCTCAAAATTCCAAAGTCCATAAATTGCTCATATTTTTGAATTTTGACCCAAATAAGTACAATTTGGAAAGCTATTGAAAAGATTTACAATCCCTTAGTTTTGAGTTTTTGCAATTGAATCCATTAAGTTTCTCAAAATTGAGCTTGAAATTCACTAATTTTGGAAAATGACCTATAATTTTGTGACTTCAAAAGACCATAATTCTTGATTCCTTGCCAATTTGGACATGAGACAAAAAGGAGATGAAATATCATCCTCTTATCTTTCGAAGCATGTTTCATTTGCATTTTTTTGATCAAAGGTGAATAAAATATGAATTTTTGAAATTAAGTCCTTATTTTCCAAAATTAGAAACTTTTAGGGTTTCTTCATGAACAAGTTTCAACCCAAACCTCAATCTCTTTGATCCAATGATCAAAATGGACTTGAAATATGAAAATTACATCCTTGAATTGATGGTTGGCCAAAAGTTCACTTAGTCAACCTTGACTTTGACTGATTTTGGCCAAAATGACCATTTTGCCCCTCTGAATCAATTGATCCACTTCCTTTCAAAATTGATGATCAAAACTTCAAACATATGAACTTTCAAACATATAGAAGCCATGTACAAAGTTTCACTTCAAAGTTATCAAGAAATCTTGATGAAATCCCAAACCCTAGTTTTGATCAACACCTTAGGAGACTGATGAACCATCTTCAAAACTTGAAATCCTCTGGATATCTTGACCAATTTCTTGTACTAAGACCTTCCAAATACTAATGAGATGTTGTAGCTTCCAAATTAAAACTTGTACATTGATCAATAGTCTTGCTCAAACAAAACCCTAATTTGACTGGTGAATCAAAGGAGTGGTTCCTTCTTATAATCAAACACAAACTTCAATCCTCTGATGATCCAAAGAGATGGATAAAACATCTTGAGATATGCAATAACTTTTGAGCTTGAAAGATCCAGAGGTTTAGATGATAAGGTTCTACTTGAGCAACTTGTCAATGCAAACAACCTTCAAAGCTTGAGGAAGACTTGATAACCAAAGTGCTTTGATCCCATCACAATGTATGAATGCAATGCAATATGATATTCATAATGAAATATAAGCCTAAATCAAGAGGGTAAATTTTGGGGTGCAACATCTGCCCCTATTCAAATATCTTCAACATGATAAGTGAGAAAAGTGACAACTTTCGAGCGTTCAGAATTGAAGATGATTGAATACAAAAGAACCCGAAAATTTACACTCTTGAAGAAGAAAGAAAAATAAGCAAAAAAACCCCAAGACATGCGTCAGAATGAAGCTGTAATGCAGGTTGAAATAGAACAAAAACAAAGAAGAGTAGACGCAACTAAACTTCCGGATGAATGTGCCAGGGCAAAACTGGGCTTCAAAAAAGTGAGATAAAACTCAAACCACAGAGTATAGGCGAAACTAAGCTCTGGAAAAGAAAACGTACGCGGGTGAGGAGACGAAACTCTGAGCTCGACCCAAAGCAAAGTGGCTAGAGTGCGTGATTCTAGGAGCACTTTCTAATCTCAACTAAGATAGCCAGTATGAAGGAACTGGAAGAATCTCAAAAATGAGGAACAAAAGCGAGACGAAACTCGACTCAAAATCCAGTCAGGCAAAACCAGACTAGATGAGGACCAGGACGAAACTGGATTTCACGCACGGGTAACGAGGCTAAACTCGACCCATAGCAAAGTGATGAGAGTGCATGTTTCTCAAAGCACCTGCTAGTCTCAAATCAATGGATAAACAGTGAGGAAAACTAATAGAAGAATCCAAGGAACAAAAGAGACTGATTTCAAACCAGGGATGCAGTACGAACACTACACTCGGTAAACGAACACCGTCAAAGGGTCCAAGGTATGAAAGAAAGAACAAGACGAAACTCGACTCAATAACTAGTTAGGCGAAACTAAACTAGACGAGTACCAGGACGAAACTGGATTTCATGCACAGGCGACAAGGTGAAACTCGACCCAAAGCGAGGAGATTAGGGCGTACACCAAAAAACCTGCTGAAAGCAAATACTAGGACGAGACTGGTATTCGAAAGGTGCATAAATAGACCTTGGAATGAACCGGAGAGGGTAGTGAAGACTAAACCCGAGAAGACCGAGCCAGGGCGAAACTGAACTATATTCAAGAGTAGGCACTCAACAAACAAATGATTGACGTCAAAAGGATATTGGTATGGGGATGAAATCGAGATAATGAGGACGAAGACCTCGCTGGGGGATTTAATCCGAAGTATTAGCAAATTCACTAGGGACAACAGAAACAATAGTGGCTTATGTTCTGATGCATGTTTAAATTCTTTTTATATAGCGCAATGCTCCATATAATGGAAATGCTACGCGTTTTGGTAGATGTAATGTGATGATGCATGTTTAAAAGTTTCACTGGGGAATGGCCAACTAAGAATCCAATAACCAAGAAGTCAAGATCTGACAAGACTTGCAAAAATAAATTGCAAAATCCAAAGGAGAGGAGAAAATATGGGGAACCGCTAGAGAGGGAACCTCGAAGAGATGAAGCTTCGGGGGAATAACATCCAAGCAACCAGTAGAAACGGGCCACAAACATTGAGAGGAGCTGCAAAAAATAAATTTCAAACTCCTAGAGAAGATCAGATCGAAATTGTAGCTTCTGGAGAAGATTAGACATTTGAGGGGGAAAATCAGGGTAAGACTGCAATCTTTGGAAAAGACAGTGCGCGGCCGTGTTAGGGATGAAACCAAGACAACAAACCCAATGTGAGGGGTGAAAACCTTTGTTGGGGTAACAAAGCTCTGTTGAGGAAACGGGACTTCAACAGGGAGACAGAACTTTGTTGAAGATTGTTGTTGGAGAGAGATTTTTTTTTAATGCAACCAGTCATACAGTATCGACTTTACTGTGGATAAGGGAAGATCTTTAACATAAGGATGCCCCAGTCAGCAGATCGGTTGGGAAATGAGAGGTCAAGGCGAGGGATCTTTGTTGGCAATTCTGTTGGGGAGTTAAAACTTTTTCAGAAAGTGAGTTCCCACTTAAACGACTCCACTGGGGATGCAACATATTCGAAATTGAAGTCTCAGAATGAAGCCTTGAAAGAAGATTCCTGGGGCAACAAAATTTCGTTGCGGAAACGAAACTTCACCGAGGAAACGAAACTTCACAGGGGATAAGTAGAGTCCTAAACATACATGGGCTTTGTCCAAATATTCCCTTCTTGACAATCCTTAAGCTCTTTACAGGTGTTCAACGTGTAAACTCTTTTTGATGCCAAACAAATGTTTTGCATGCAGGAAAATGTTTATTTTGGGAATGACAAATCTGATGCGATGATTATTTAAGCCTTGAAGTTGGAAACCTTAACAAAGTGTCGCATATCTGTTGTGAATGAATCACTGGCTAGAGTGCAAAAATTTCAAAACTTCTATTCCCCCTTTTTTTGTTCAATAAAAACGAGTCAAGATGCGGGTGATAAGATACCAACATGGATATCCAACACATATTTGAGAGTTTATGAAACGTTATCTTGTTGTAGTATGCTTTCAAGTTAAACCCTTGTTTCAGTTAGGAATTTTAGAGGTTGTAACGTGGCCTGGTTCGAGGTTTTTTTAGAAAAAAAAGTTTTTCAAGGCTCAAGTTATTTGGTGCCCACCCCCTTCGTGATATTCTCCTGTCCTAAGTTCAGCTGACTTATCACAAGCATTCATCTTTCAAAAGGATTTATAATGGTTGAGTGATCACGGCAAATTCTCCAACGTGATTGTCACTTAACTTTGCTGCTTTTGTTTTTGATATCGTTGTTCCTATTCTTTTGATGAAAATTTCATTGAATAATATCTCTTCCTCTTTTTTTTTGGCCTTTTAGGCTCTCTTTTCCCTAACTTTTTCCCGGACAAAATCTTTCGAATTTCAAATTTGGGAGTCCAGCGGGATGCCCTAACTTTTGCCTAAGCGACTTGTTTTCAAGTTTCGACTTAGAGGGGCTTTTTGTTTCTTTTTATTCATTCTTTCCTCTTCGAACAAGTCAACATGACTTTAGGTCTTCGGACTTTTTCTTTCTTTCTCTTTTTTTTAAGAAAACAAATGCCTCATTCCTTGGTCGACGAGGGATAGCCATTATTGTATCGATTCGATCTCGACCTCAGGATTTTTGTGAGGAAATGAACATCGTAGTTTAGACATTTTCCTGATCTCATGATGCGAAAGATAAAATGTGATGATCCTCAGATGGGACATTCCTTCTGAAATTTGAATGCTTGGTCAAATTAACTGAACATCTACCCTGCCCCTAGTTAAAAAAACAAGGTTTTTTTAATAAAAAAATGGAAAAGAAACTCCTACTTCGAAGGCTCAGAGGGGTTAACAAGGGTCTAATTCCCTTATATCTCCGGTGTTTGGGGATTGAAACAATGGTTGTACATCGTCAATGGGGTTCTACTCAAAAGCATACCACTACAGTCAACGTTTTCAGCTAAACTCCTTCCTCCAAACTCTCGGCTAAGCAAAAGAATTGGCACAGTTGGTATCAAAATGCCCGAAAAATCGATTAAAGAGTGATACTGGATGGATTAAGTAAAATGAAACAATTTTTTCAAGGCAAAAAAAAAAATTCAACGCATCAAGACTGACATTCGGCCATAAACAAAATCCTATATGCAGACAATGCAAAAACAATCAATCAAGATAACACATGAAAGTGCGGCAAAGAAATGTAATAAAAGCCATTATGGGGAAGAAATAGCTCCAACTAGGTTCGCCGATCTCGCCGACCTACCGTAATCTTGATATTACCCCGACCCAAGACCTTTACCAACAGCACGGAACTGTGAAACAAAATGGCAAGGCAACCACCAGTAGAGTGAAAGAGAGTCCTATCAAACAGAGAAACAAACATGCCCCTTGCACAGTAGTAGTTGTGTTTGTTATTCGTATTTCAAGCGATTAACTAACCATGACTTGTATTACCATTTCCGTGTAAGGTCCACGAAGTTTATATGCACATGCTTATCAGAAATATTGGACGTTTTTGCAAACAAAATAGTAAAAAAGGGAGAAAAGAAATGTATACGTATACTTGAAAGAAGATATTTTATTGATTTTGAGAAATTAGCCTGTGAAAAGGCATTTACATTTAGAAGCAAGTAATTACAAAATCAAAACAAACAAGTATTTACAAATGGCAATGTGAATGTGAATCTCCATCAAGTCCTGACTCTGCTATGACTCCTATAACTTTCACACTTCCTACTTTCAGACAGATCATTCTTGGATTAGCTTCGAGCTTATGCCAGGTGACAGAACGAAGGAAAGAAACAAAGGATCTCATGTTGAGCATAGTCATTTGCTTTAAGTCCCTAAATTTTTCCTGAATCGCCCTTTCGGGTTTTCGATTCACCAGGACACCCTCTTTTTGCCTAAACCGCCGTTTCGGGTTTTCAGTTTAGCAGGTTTTTATTATTTTTTTATGCAAAGTATTTTTTAACTACGTCAGCATTCACATGGAGAGGGAAGTGCTCTCCTTCCATAGTCGTGAGCATCATTGCTCCTCCAGAGAAAACTTTTCTGACCACGAAAGGACCTTCATAAGTAGGAACCCACTTGCCCCTGGGATCTCCTTTGGGGGAGAAATATCTTTTTTAGCACAAGGTCACCTGGTTTGTAACACTGAGGCCGTACCCTCTTATAAAAAGCTTTCCTCATCCTTTGCTGATATACCTGACCATGACATACAACCGTCAACCTCTTCTCGTCAATAAGTTCCAACTGATCCAGCCGATTCTGTACCCATTCACTTTCATCCAGCTCAACATCCCTCATGATCCTAAGAGAAGGAATCTCGACCTCTACCGGAAATACTGCTTCCATGCCGTAAACCAATGAAAATAGGGTTGCCCCAGTCGAAGTATGCACAGTGGTGCGATAACCATGCAAAGCGAAAGGCAGCATCTCATGCCAATCTTTATAGGTTACCACCATCTTCTGCACGATTTTCTTGATATTCTTATTGGCCGCTTCGACAGCGCCTTTCATCTTTGGTCGGTATGAGGAAGAGTTATGATGCTAGATTTTGAAGGACTCACAAAGCTCCTTCATCATTTTGTTGTTCAAATTAGACCCATTATCGATAATGATCTTTTCAGGAACTCAGTAGCGACAGATAATATTATGCTTAATGAACCGAGTTACCACCTGCTTGGTGACATTGGCATAGGATGCAGCTTCAACCCATTTTGTAAAATAATCGATGGCAACCAGAATGAAACGGTGCCTGTTGGACGTAGTCGGTTCAATTTTGCCGATCATATCAATTCCCCACATCACAAACGGCCAAGGGGAAGTCAAGACATTCAAAGGTACAGGCGGCACATGCACTTTATCAGCATAGACTTGACATTTGTGGCAAACCCGTGCATGATTGTAACAGTCAGCCTCCATGGTGGACCAATAATAACCTGCTCGCAAGATCTTTTTAGCCATGGTATACCCGTTAGAATGGGTCCTGAAATCACCTTCATGTATCTCCTCAATGATTCTAGCTGCTTATTTCTTGTCAACACATCTGAGTAGTAAACCGTTATGATGCCTTCTATACAACACGCCACCATTGAGAAAGAACTTGGATGAAAATCTTCTCAAGAACTTCTTATCTGTGACGGATGCCTCTTCAGGGTACTCTTGTGTTTCGAGATATCATTTAACATCATAAAACCAACGATTACCATCTGATTCCAAACTAGCCTCAAAACAGAAAGCTGGCTCACTCAAGCTTCTGATAGTAATGGAAGGTGCCTCATTAGCCCACTTAACTTTGAACATGGAGGACAAAGTTGCCAGTGCATCAGCTAGATTGTTTTCTTCTCTGGGAATGTGCTCAAACGTGATCTCCTCGAAGTATGAAATCAGCTTCATAACATGCTCACGATACGGAATTAGGTTCTGATGGCAAGTCTCCCAATCTCCATTAATCTGGATGATAACAAGATTGGAATCCCCGTAAACTTTCAAAAATTTGATGCGTAGGTCGATCGCCGCTTCAATGCCATAAATGCAAGCCTCATATTCGGCCATGTTGTTAGTGCAATCGAAACAAATACGAGCCGTGAAAGGAATATGGTATCCCTCAGGGGAAGTGATAATAGCTCCAACACCGTTGCCCATGGCATTAGAGGCACCATCAAAAACAAGCGTCCAACGTGATCCCGGCTTGGGTCCTTTGTCTGGGTCTGGCATATTACAATCCCGAATATACATAATTTCCTCATCTGGAAAATTAAACTTCATCGGTTCATAATCATTCATGGACTGATGAGCAAGATGGTCGGCCAGTACACTACCCTTAATTGCTTTTTGAGTAGTGTATTAGATATCATATTCAGTGAGTATCATCTGCCAACGGGCTACCCTGCCAGTAAGAGCTGGCTTCTCGAAAATATACTTGATTAGATCCATTTTGGATATCAAGTAGGTGGTGTGAGTTAACATGTATTGCCTCAAACGTTTGGCAGCCCAAGCAAGTGCACAACAAGTCTTTTCCAGCAATGAGTACCTCGACTCGCATTCCGTAAACTTCTTACTCAAGTGTTGTACCCCAAAATTTGCCCTCCCTTTTCTTCAACATTTTCTCACCACAAGACCCTTGGAGTTCAAGGTTCAGCTAGGGTTTCCTCTGCTCAGGACTCCTCCTAGCACTGTTGACCCAAATTAGGGTTTGTGTTTGCACAAAGATGTTTTGACCTAAAGTGCCCAAAATGACTTTCATGCTTCATATTGGACTCTCAAGTTTACCCATACCAAATTTCAAGCTTTGATTCCAATCTTTGCCCAGTCAACTGGACAGTTGACCTAGAAATCAGCTGTATTGGGGAAAAAGTCAACTGTGGCCAATTGACAGTCAAACCTCATGATTTTTGACCCACATCAACATATTGAACTCATATAAACCATTTGGTCAAGTTTGGATCACAATTCCATAAGAAATTTGATCAAATCACCAAAAGGGCAAAATGGTCATTTTTAGGGTTTTGACTGCACAAAGGCAATTTTTGACTGTTTGACCTAGCCAATGGAAAACCAAGCTCATATATGGACTCAAAGACCCCTTGTAATTGTCTTGACATGTTCAACAAATTCAAAAGATCCCAAATGCACAAGATTGACAGAAGAATTTTCCAGTCAATTGATCAATTTTTGACTGTATACTGAAAAGTCAAACTTTGACTTTTTGGTCAAAATCAAGTGTCAAGATTCATTTTTCATCAAAACATGCCAAGTTATGAAACTTGTTCATCAAGAAATCAAAAATTGCAAATTAGGGTTTAAAATGAAGAATTTTCATAACTTAGAATTTTTCTAAGTTATGAAAATCCCTAATTTTTTCCTAACTTTGTCCCTTTTTTTCATCAAGATGCATTTGGATTCAAGGAAAACTCAAAACATGAAAGTTGTAGTCCATTGCAAAATATACAACTTTGATTCACAAAGTTTCCTCAAAAGAAGCTTGTAGATCAAGTTATGATTTTTGGAACAAGGGTGCAAAACATTCTTAACTTAGAGAAATTTTGACCTATTTTAGGCAGGATTTTTGCCTAACGTCATGGCCACTTTTCACATGCTTCCACTTGGAATTTCAATTTTCATTACAAAGATGGATTGTAGTACACATTCCAAGCTTTCCAAAATGTCCAAGAACTCATCAAACAACCTTGTGGTTAGGGAGAATCGAATTTGGCAATATGGGCAAAACTCACTTTGTTCATGGCCAATTTACATGTTCATAACTTTGCATTTTTGAACTCAGCATGTTCTAAGATAGATTACAGGTCCTTTATCTCATTCACACTCATAAATTTAATGCCAATCCTTCATGTTTAAGTCTTATTTTGTGTGTTTAAGCATTGCATACAAGATTGAGCCATAATTGGAAAAAGTGATTTATCCATTTTTGTAAAGAAGAACTTTATGTCAAGTTTAAAAATCAAGAAGTACAAGGCCATATCTTTGGGCACAAGTTCAGAAGCATATCACACTGATCAAGGGGGATGGTTGCAGCACATTAGAGGGGCCTGCACAAGCTTGTAAAACCAACTTGCCATTTCTTGCTTAAGTTAGAAGTAACTTGGCATAACTTAGACCAACTCTCATTTCAGCCAACACAAGCTTAAGCAAAGTTGTTGTACACCTTCCAAATAATATAACAGAGCTAAAGCACGATCCAAACACCTTCCAAACATCATCAAACCTCAAAACACCCTCCCACTGCAGAAAACAGAGTGACCTCTGCAATTGGACTTCCATAAGCCAATCCATTCGTGCATTCTTGATAAATCCAGTTCATACACACTCCATACCATATATGCAAGCTATCCCAGGCATTGGACACGACCTGTAACACCTCTAACCAACATCACCATTTTCATTTTTTCTGTTTTGCAGGTTGATTGTCATAGCTTGATCCAGTTGGTTTCAAAGCAAGTTAAAGGTTGGAATAACATCCCTGAACTTCAAGCAAGCTGTACCAATCCTCATTTTGCCTTGAAAGTGCCTCCATTGTCAGACACGATCCAAGCTAAATAGGTAAGTTCATGGACTTCTATCTCTCAATATAGAAACAGTTAGCTCTAAGTTTGTGAATGAAAAATGTTCTATTCATGCCCCTGAAGCGATACATATCTTTACTTTCCATTTATTTTGCATGTGCTGAGAGAATTTAAGACCTGAACATTGATAAAAACTTAGGTTAAGAATTAGGGATGGAGAAATTCTCTCTCATTTCTGAGAGTTAAGTTAAGTTTTTTATATGTATGGAATCGTGGCTTGATGCTTAACATTTTTCTTGTTGTGAGTTTGTGCTAAAAGTCCAAGAATCTTGAGATAGCAAAAATGCGTGTGTTGGTTATACAAAGATGCTGGAGGTTGAAGAAGACAGAGTCTTGGGCTGGGCCTGAGATTTGTTTTTCCTTTTCACACCACTGCATTTCACATGCACCCCCTGGCCCATTTTGAGTTTTACTTGTCATTTTCCATTTTTTCCTTTTGATTTTGTTTCCATATTTTTATTCAAGCATGAAAAAATATTAAATTTATTTTTTCCACATTTTTTGCATTTTATTTGATATTTATTTGGCTTTATTTAGTTTTGTATATAAATAAACATAAGTATACTTTTATTTTAAAATACAAAAAATAATACAACATATTTTATTTCTGATTTTTATTTTATGTTATCTCTTGAAAACATTTTATAATAAATATATATTTTTTATAATATTAAATATTTTATTTTTGTACATATAATATATATTTAATAAATAATGTAAAATACTTATATATTTATTAGTATATTTAGGGAAAATACAAAGAATTAATATATTTTATTTTTATTAATATTTTGACCTCAAAAATACTTTTTTTACAATATACCTTCTCTTATATATTTTTTGCACATAATTAATAAATATTGCATATGTTATATAATTAATACATTTTGTTTAATAAAATTAGGGTTTTGCTCTAAATACCTAAAAAAATACCAAAAATTAATTCATTTTATTTTTGTTTATTTAACACATGAAAAATACCTTTTTACATACATATGAAAACCATTTTTGCATTTTGCATATTCATTTTATTTTATTTTATTATTGTGCAATTAAATCCCTTGTAGGATTTCAATTTGGATGTAATAGTTAGGTGTAATTTCTTGCTAAAATATCCCCATTTGAACATTTGTACCCCCCATCCCATATATTGTGTTGTAATAACTTAGGACCTTTTATTTTTCGCATTTAAAAGCTTTCTAATTATACCATGATAGAATTAGGGTTTTGTATGCAAAATTAACCAAAAAATAGTTGACCTAAATTCAAGATAAACAAGCATGAAAATGGACAACACTAATCACACTTGCACCCCTAGGGTACTCCACTTGTTGCCTTCAAAAATGGGCCATATTGCATGTTAGGTATCTTTGGCAAAAACAAAACAATCAAATGATCATAGTCCCTCGATGGCGCTTTCGAAAGTTGCCTAAAACATGATCAAGTCCCTTAAAGGAAAAGTTGCCAAAGATACTTGGCACCATTGCAATCATGGTCTAAACGATGACCCGCGCCCGTCCCGTTTACATCCTAATACAAGATTGTCCACCAAATACAATGGTGGAACAAAATTGTTAAAAGGGTTAAAACATAGCAAAGATCTTTGAGAAATTTAGGGTAGATAGCTCTTGGTTACTTGCCAACTTGCAAAAACACTTGCCTACTTTTCAAAACACACATCACAAACACCAACTTTCAAAACAACTTTCAAAACCTTGAAACATCTTTTCAAAAATACAAACACCTTTTGTAAAACATTCGAGTAAAGAATTGTTACAAGGGTTGCCTAGACAAGGCATCTTTTTTCAAAACATTTTCAAAACCACATACACAAAGCACCATTTCAAACAATTGAAAATCAAGGCAAGTTGATCTAAGCAAGTAACTAAGAGCTCATGGATAACCATGGATAGAAAGGGTGTTAATACCTTCCCTTTCTATAATCTACTCCCCGAACCCAAGAAAACATCTCAAAGGTTTTTGCTGTGCTTTTTAACCTTTCCTTAGGATAAAATAAAAAGTCGGTGGCGACTCTTGCTCAACCGAAACATTTGCGAAAACAAACGCAAAACCTAAGTTAGTTCTCCCACCGTATCACAGAACTGGCGACTCTGCTGGGGAGAATTTTAAAAGTGGAGTAACCTTAGGGCTTAGATCACCCTCTTGCATGACTAATTGTTTGTTTTGATTGCTTTACATCTTGGCTCTCTTGTTTGGGTTTGTAATCCTACACCCGGATTTGGGGAAAACATTCATAGATAACAATATGTTGTGGAAACTGTGCAGGGTATATCGACACGGTTGAAGCAATAGCTATATTAGTGCGACATATTTGTGAGTACCGGTAACCCTTGAGTTCAATCAAGGAGAGTACGGGGCCGCTGAGTGATGTCACTAAGCACTAATGACCTAGAACCTTACTTGACCATCTTGGCCTTTCATTAGGGGTAGTGAGATGACCGGCTTTGGTGCAGTCCGAAGTTAGTAGATACTCGATACTACACTCATTGAAGGTTGTTTTCTTGGAATATTTTGGTCGCTGGTTAAGTGGCTAAACCAAAACAATGAACAATGAAAACAATCCCGTGATATTGAGCTCTTTAGAACCCGGTTACTATTTATAGGACAGGTTTTTAAGCCAACTACACTTAAGAGGGTACTTACCTATGAAACCTCATGCAAGCCTGAAACTAGGGTTTGGTGTGAATTGTTTGTACATATGTTTGTGCATACATCATGAACATCATAAACCATCATATGCATACACTAACCATTTCAAGGGTTTAGATCTTCATCTTTGTTCTAGTTTTGTAGGTCATGGAAATTCCTCGCAGGAAAACCATCCAATTCAACCTTGTGAGAATCCCTCCTCAACTCAAGGAGCTCACATCAAGAATTCCGGAAAGCTCTCCCTTCAGTGATAGACATGGTAGACTGCTCAGCCTAGTCAGCACCAACATTGAAGAGGACATGGTAAAGGTGTTGTTTCAGTTCTTTGACCCCCTTCACCACTGTTTCACTTTCCCCGACTACCAGTTGGTACCCACTTTGGAGGAATTTTCTCAACTCCTGAGAATTCCTATCCTTAATCAACTACCCTACAACGGTACGGAAAAGGAACCAAAGCCTGAAGATGTTGCTCAAGCCCTACACTTGCAACCATCTGACATCAAGGGGCATTGGGAAACTAGAAGCGGTGTCAAAGGCTTCTTAGCAAAATTCTTGTTTGAGAAGGCACAAGAGTGTTGGAATTCATTGGACCTTCAAGCCTTTGAAGAAATTGTGGCACTCCTCATTTATGGGTTGGTCTTGTTCCCAAATCCTGACCAGCTTGTAGATGTCAACACCGTCAAAATCTTCTTATCCAGAAATCCAATACCAACATTGCTTGGGGACATTCTTCACTCATTTTACACTCGAACAATGAGAAAGAGGGGTGTTCTCATGTGTTGTACTCCTCTCCTTGCAAGATGGTTTATTTCGCACCTTCATCAATCTATCTTGAAGAATGACCAAGGCCTAAGGTGGTCACAACGGTTGATGACCCTCACTCACTCTGATGTACATTGGTGTTCTCGGTCCAGAGAAAATGTCATCATCGTCGATCATTGTGGAGAGTTCCCTAATGTTCCATTGCTTGGCATTAGAGGGGGCATCACCTACAATCCCTGTCTAGCTTTGAGACAATTTGGATATGCACGGAGGGATGGCCCTCATGACATGTTGATTCCTGACCTAGTTTTTGACTTCGACAACGATGCACAAGGACTTCGCCAAAGATTCATCAGAGCTTGGAGGATGCCTAACAAGGTAGACAGCAAGACACTGGGGCACAAGAACTCCATCCCTCTTGAGCCTTATCTCAAGTGGGTACGAACCCGAGCCCAGAGTCTAATGATGCCTTATCCTCATGTTCTCCCTGTGATTAAAGAGCCCGTTACGAAAGGAGAGGTTCCCTACACCATCCTATATCCTGACATGCCTACATCGTGGGAGGAGATGCAGAAGAGTTGGATCCAACTCAAGGAGGAACGGAACACTTTTGAGGCCAGTTTCTACGCCAGTGAGAAGAAGGTTTTGGAGCTTACCCGCCGACTCCATGAGGAAGAGACCCTAAACACCTACATCGCACCAAAGAGGATGCGCAACGTCTTTTTACCTTGAGAAGTTTTTGTAATATTTGGCCCATGGGGCATTTATGTACTAACAAATTTCTTCTTATTAATATGACGTGCGTTCTTTTTGTTTGCAACAATTTTGAACTTTCTAAATCCTTGAATGCATTGCATACATAAGCATACCATTCATCATGTGCATAAGCAGGTCTCTACACCAGGTTTCCTTATCTTTCTGCTGTTTATTTCAGTAAGATGGATCTCGAACAGACGGTCAAGGACTTGCAGTCTCAGAACGCACAGTTTCAACAACTCCTGATGACCTTGGCTAAGGGTCAGGAGGATCTGAAGACCCTGCTTGGGAACAAAGAGCAAGTGAAAAAGAAGAAGAAGAGAGTCGGGGTGGCTACCTTGGGGAGAAGGTTTGAGGGTGAAGCCAGAAGGGTTCTTGAATTTCCTTCCGCATCCGAAGAAGAAAACAGTAAAGGAAAAGGGGCTGCGGTACCTTCCGAATCTGAAGCTGAAGAAGAAGAGGCTGAAGAAGACGAAGACTACTCAGAACAACAATACCCGCCGGCTGATGACAAGTACAAGAGTTTGGAGGACAGGTTAGCAGCTACGGAGCTGCAGAGAGTTCCAGGCTTAGATTTCGAAGATTTGGGATTAATTGCTGGAATTGTGATCCCCCCGAAGTTCAAAGTGCCAATTTTTGCAAGATATGACAGGCTGTCTTGCCCGAAGATGCATCTAAGGTCGTATGTCCGGAGAATCCAACCTCACACATCCGACAGAAACCTTTGGGTACATTTCTTTCAAGATAGCCTGTCTGGCACTCAGCTAGACTGGTTTTATAAGCTGGAAAGGTCGGAGATACGTAGTTGGGAGGATCTGGCAGCTGCTTTTTATCGCCAATATCAGTATAACTCTGACTTGGCGCCAACCCGTACTCAGCTACAGAGTATGGGGATGGCCTCGAGTGAGGGATTTAAGGAGTACGCCCAGAAGTGGCGCGATCTGGCCGGAAGAGTGCAGCCGCCTCTTTATGATAGAGAACTTGTTGATATGTTCCTAGGGACCCTGTCTGGTCCATTCTTTAATCATCTGATCGGTAGCTCTTCCTCGGGGTTTACTGAATTAATTTTGACTGGAGAGCGGGTAGAAGCCGGCATCAAGAATGGGAAGATTCAGAAGGATGCCTCTGCATCTACAATTTCTAAGAAATCATTTCCAGCAAAGAAAGAAACAACTGCTGTGTATTCTCAGAGAAGAGCAGAGAAGACTGAACGCCGGCCGACTGTAGGGGCCGTGATGATCCAAAATCCATCAAATGATCAGCCTCGTTATAACCAGTCCAGGCCAAATCAGCAACGGGTGGAACGGCCGCAACGGCAGTTCACCCGCATCAATATGACACCGGCGCAAGTGCTTCCCCATCTGTTGAAGTTGAATCTCGCCACTATCAAGGAGGCACCAAAAAATATGAACACTTCTTCTCCGCATTATCACCCCAATGCTAAATGCGCCTACCATTCTGACAGTGTCGGGCACGACACCAACGATTGCTGGGCAATTAAGCATAATATCCAAGACTTGATAGAAGCGAAGGAGGTTGAGTTCGATGCTACAGAGAAACCAAACGTGATATCTGCTCCGATGCCGAAGCACGGTCGAAATGTCCATGCTATTGAGGAAGATTTGTATGTTTCTGATGTCAATGACCTGATAACTCCGCTGTTAACCATCAAGTTAAATCTGTTAAAGGCCGGGATTTTCCTGGGATGCAAAGAAGACTGCTATTGTTGTTACTCTCTGCCAATTGACTGCCCGTTACTGAAGAAAGGCATCCAAGGCCTGATGGACAGTCAACAAATTCTGTTTGAAAAAGTTCCTGCTATTCCAACCCCTACTGAAGATGTTTCAATTATCACCATTCACGCCAATCTTTCCAAGGCCGTCAAAAAGCCTGTTAAGATTACATCTGCTACAAAGTCTGTTCCTATGAAGATAACTATGCCAGGGCCTGTCCCCTACAGTTCTGAAAAGTCAATACCATGGAATTACGGTGGAGAAATCTACTACCATGGTATTAAACAAGTTGAAGTAACCGAACGAAGCTCTGATGAAGAAGATGCCAGCATTGGAAACATTGTTGGCACAAGCAAGATCACCCGAAGTGGGAGAATATTTTCTCCAGAGATTGCCCCCCCCAAAGGCAATCTTTGGACCCTCATCTGCTGCCAAAGTTATTCCTGCGCCGATAAAACTTTCCGCGAAGACTCCGTTGATTGAAGATGATGTTATTCTTATTCTTGTCCCTCCTACTTCTGCTGATAAGGGTAAAGGGATCCAAGATGAGCTCGTCAGGACGAGGGCTCAACCTTTGGTCATCCCGGAAACCTCTAAGAAAGAGATGGAGAAGATCTTGAAGATAATTAAAAAGAGTGATTATGACGTGGTAGAGCAACTGGGGCAAACCCCCTCGAAAATCTCCATGTTAGCATTGCTACTTTGTTCAGAGGCGCACGCCAAAGCACTGATAAAATTCCTGAAGACAGCCCATGTGCCCCAGGAAACCTCTGCCGACCAATTCCAAAACTGTGTAGCCAGTCTTACAGCAGACAACGGTTTAGGTTTCTCTGATGCTGACCTAACCTCAAAAGGAAGAAAACACAACGACGCATTACATGTGTCAGTAGAATGCCAAGGAACTACTCTGGCCCATGTTCTGGTCGACACTGGTTCTTCTCTGAACCTGTTGCCTAAGAAGGCCCTCGACCGTTTAGATTGTGAAGGCTTGGAGTTAAGGCCAATTAATATCATTGTAAAGGCATTTGACGGGTCAAAGAGAATGGTACATGGGGAGGTAGACATTCCCATTAAGGTTGGCACAAAGGTGTTCCCCTCAACTTTCTATGTGATGGATATCCATCTGTCATACTCTTGCTTATTGGGGAGACCATGGATACACAATGCTGGGGCAGTCACCTCTTCCCTACATCAAATGCTAAAGTACCCTATCAAAGGAAAGATCATAACCGTCCACGGTGAAGAGGAGTACATGATCAGCCACCTGAACTCTTTCCGATATGTAGAGGTAGAAGGTGAATTAATCGAGACACCATTCCAGCACTTCGAGGAAGTCTCTCCTGAAGTAGAAGTAGCAAAAGTGGTAGCTGAGGTACCAAAGCAGGTGGCCAGGATGGCATCTCTAAAAGACGTGAAGGCCGTAATGAAGGAAGGGAAAAGCTCAACATGGGGGCAGTTGCCGGACATTCCTCACAAAACAGACAAGTTTGGTTTAGGATTCACTGTTGCGGGGCAGAAAGCTACGCGCCGCTCAAAGGTTGAAGGAGCACCCATCAAGATCTCTCCTTATGGGATCAATGCTTTGGAAGGTGAAGACGAAGAGGTCAACATTGAAGATTGGATCTACCCAACCATCGAAGGTGGACTACGCAACTGGGAGGCAAAGGACTTTGTCCCCATTACTTTTATTAATCAGTAATTATCTGTCAAACATTTCCTTTGGTCTGTAATAATTTCTTTTGAACAATCCGTACACTACTTTTTCACCTCATGCCTTGCCCGGGGCATGTAGGTCCATTTGTAAGGGTTTCGATTATCTTCATATCCATATGCCATGTTTAATGATTCATTGGACGTTTTTCATCGATAAACTGTTGTGTTCATTTTCTTTCCTTTTTGCATTTTTTTGTTTAAAGATGGCTATCCCTTACACACACCCACGCTCACAAATGCAGGTACCCATCCACTCAGGATTCTATGGGTGACTATTCTGCTATGTCCTTCAAAAACTCTGAAGATCTGGTCAATCAGGCTGAGTATGAAGATGACGAAGGTTGTGAAGTACCAGGAGAGCTAGCCAGACTTTTACAGCAAGAGGAAAGGGCCATCTTACCTCACGAAGAGTTGTTGGAAACTGTCAACCTAGGAACAAAGGAAGACCGAAAGGAAGTGCAAGTGGGTGCCAATCTGGAACCAAGTGTCAAGAAGCGTCTGATACAGTTGTTAAATGAGTATGTTGAAATCTTCGCCTGATCTTACGAAGACATGTCGGGTTTAGACACAGACATCGTGGTTCACCGTCTCCCTACAAGAGAGGATTGTCCACCGATCAAGCAAAAGGTCCGCCGAATGAGGCTCGACATGTCTGAGAAGATTAAAGCAGAAGTGATGAAACAATTCAACGCTGGCTTTCTAACTGTTACATCCTATCCACAATGGGTTGCTAACATCGTGCCAGTTCCTAAAAAAGATGGCAAGGTCAGAATGTGTGTGGACTACCGGGATTTGAATAGGGCCAGCCCCAAAGATGATTTTCCGCTACCGCACATTGACATTTTGATCGACAACACAGCTCAGCACAAAGTGTTTTCCTTCATGGATGGATTCTCGGGCTACAACCAGATTAAAATGGCCCCCGAGGATATGGAGAAAACAACCTTTGTTACACAATGGGGTACTTTCTATTACAAGGTGATGCCGTTCGGAGTGAAGAACGCAGGGGCAACTTACCAACGCGCCATGGTAGCTTTATTTCATGATATGATACATCATGAGATCGAAGTTTACGTAGATGATATGATAGCTCGGTCACAAACAAAGGAGGAACAACTTGAACACCTGGAAAAGTTGTTTGCCAGGTTGAAAGAGTACAAGCTCAGGCTGAATCCGAGTAAGTGTACTTTTGGAGTTAGGTCTGGTAAACTTCTAGGGTTTATTGTCAGCAACAAAGGCATTGAGGTCGATCCAGCAAAAGTGAAAGCAATACAAGATATGCCTGCTCCCCGTACTGAAAAGGAGGTTAGAGGGTTCTTGGGGCGCTTGAACTACATTTCCAGATTCATCTCTCATCTGACTTCTACCTGTGAGCCAATTTTCAAATTATTAAAGAAAGATCAGGTAGTCGAATGGTACGACGATTGCCAAGCTGCTTTTGATAAGATCAAGGAGTATTTGCTAGAACCTCCTATTCTGATGCCTCCCGTCGAAGGAAGACCATTGATCATGTATCTAACCGTCTTGGATAACTCAATGGGGTGTGTTTTGGGCCAGCATGACGAGTCTCGTCGAAAAGAGCATGCTATTTACTACCTTAGCAAAAACTTTACCGACTGTGAGACTAGCTACTCACTGCTCGAGAAAACTTGTTGCGCTTTGGTATGGGCTGCTCGCCGACTAAGGCAATATATGCTGACTCATACCACCTTGTTGATTTCCAAAATGGATCTTATCAAGTATATCTTCGAGAAGCCTGTTTTATCTAGAAGAATAGCTAGATGGCAAATGATCCTAACTGAGTATGACATCCAGTACACCACCCAAAAAGCTATAAAAGGGAGTGTACTAGCTGACCATCTAGCTCATCAAGCTATCGAAGATTATCAAACCATGAGATTTGACTTCCCAGATGAGGAAATCATGAATTTGGACAACATTGAAGGTAACAGACCGTATGACGGACCCGAAAAGGGATCCTGATGGACCCTGTACTTTGATGGTGCTTCAAATGCACTTGGAAACGGTATCGGTGCGGTACTCATTTCCCCTGAAGGTTGTCACACTCCTTTCACGGCTCGACTCTGCTTCAGCTGCACAAACAACATGGCGAAATATGAAGCTTGCATCTTTGGTCTCAAGGCTGCTATAGACTTGGGGATCAAATCTTTGATTGTATTTGGGGACTCGGCTTTGGTTATCAGTCAAATCAAAGGAGAGTGGGATACCAAACATCCCAATCTTATCCCATACAAAGAAAATGTCCTAACATTGTTGCCTCATTTCGAGCAAATTACCTTCGAGCATTTCCCGCGAGAAGAGAATCAGCTAGCAGATTCTCTGGCAACAATGTCTTCTATGTTTAAACTCAACTGGGATAACGAGGCTCCCCTGATCACCATCGAGCGAATGGATGAACCTGCGCATTGTCACGAGATTAATACCGAAGAAGTAGTGGAACAACCCTGGTTTCACGAAATCAAAAGGTATCTCCAGACTAGAGAATATCCCGAAGGAGCTTCCGTAAATGACAAGAAGTTCCTAAGGAAGTTTGCTGCCAAGTTCTTCCTGAGCAATGGCATCCTCTATAAGCGCAACCATGATTGTGTTTTACTCCGATGTGTTGACAAAGCTGAAGCGGAGTTAATCATGACAGAGATGCACAGCGGTACATTTGGCACCCATTTGAGCGAGCATACTATGGCTAAAAAGATCCTAAGGGCAGGCTATTACTGGTCTACCATGGAAGCAGATTGCCATCAGCACTCCCGTACTTGCCACAAGTGTCAAGTCTATGCTGACAAGATTCATATTCCTCCTGTTCCTCTCAACGTGCTGATAGCTCCTTGGCCATTCGCAATGTGGGGCATTGACATGATTGGAGAGATCAAGCCCATGACTTCCAACGGACATCGCTTCATCCTGGTTGCCATTGACTACTTCACCAAATGGGTCGAGGCAGCTTCTTTCACCTCTGTCACTAAAAATGTGGTTGCCTGCTTCATCAAGCAAAACCTTATATGCCGGTATGGAGTTCCAGACTGGATCATCACAGACAACGGTACAAATCTGAATAATACTATGATCACCGTATTGTGCGAACAGTTCAAGATTTATCATCACAATTCATCTCCCTATCGGTCGAAGATGAACGGTGTTGTTGAAGCTGCGAACAAAAACATTAAGAAGATCATTCAGAAAATGACAGTCACTTACAAGGACTGGCATGAGATGTTACCGTTTGCTCTGCATGGATACCGTACGACGGCACGTACTTCAACCGGGGCAACCCCATTTTCTTTGGTATATGGCATGGAAGCTGTTCTGCCCATGGAAGTTCAGATTCCCTATTTAAGGATTATGAAGGACTCTGGTTTGAGTGAAGATGATTGGATTCAGACCCGACTTTATCGACTCAATTTGATCGACGAGAAGCGACTCGTTGTTGTCTGCCATGGTCAAACGTATCAAAAGCGGATGATCAAGGCTTTCAACAAGAAAGTCAGACGTCAAGTATATCAAGTCAGAGATCTCATAATCAAGCGGATTATCCTGCCGCAAAGCGATCCCAGGGGCAAATGGACTCCTACATACGAAGGACCATTTGTAATCAAGAGCATATTTTCTGGCGGTGCAATGATTCTGACCACCATGGACGGCGATGATTTACCACACCCTGCGAATGCAGACATAGTCAAAAGATACTACGCATAAAATAACCCGACAAGTCGAAAACCCGAAAGGGCGGCTTGGGCAAAAAAGGGCATCCCGGTGGACCGAAAACCCGAAAGAGCGGTTCAGGCAAAAATTAGGGATAAAACAAAAAAAATCTGTACACCCGGCAAGTTGAAAACCCGAAAGGGCGGCTTGGGCAAAAAGGGGTTTCCCGGTGGATCGAAAACCCGAAAGGGCGATTCAGGCAAAAGTTAGGGAATTAAAGAGTATGACTATGTCTCGTCGGATCACTTTAAGGACAATCTCTTCATCAACCAGCTCCAAGCTTCTAATCAATCCAGTCATCGGAAGACGAAGCATTGAATAGACAGATGTTCAGAGTTGTGAAGGCTATAGCAGAATGGAATCCCATGGAATTGTTTCACATAGCCATCTTTCTTTTGTATTAAATTTTTTCAATTTTTACGACAGCATCCTCTTACTAGGATGATTGTCTCCTTTGTACAACTGTATTCATAGAAAGTTAATACAAATACTTTTCCAAATACAGAAATTTGCGTTGTCTTCCTTTTCTCTTTTCTTTTGCACTTATGTTTTATTTGAGAAACGTCCAATGTTTTGTTAAATAGGCATATGCATTTGAACATAATCATTTCCTTATGAATCAAGAAAAATGATTATTGATAGGTTAAAGGTACGGATAGATGTCTTAATGCCCTTTCAGAAGAAATCGCCAGCAGATTTGAAATTCAAATTCCTCGGTCAGAACTCGATTCCCCTCAGAGTTAAGTTTCAGAATCCCCAGTGGGTTCTTAAAATCTGAAAATCTAATCCCCAGCGGAGCTAAAACTTCCAACTATCAATCCCCAACGAAACCAGACTAGTGAACCTTCTCCCTATAGAGACACTTCCCATCAGATTGAAGATTCTCAGTCTTACCTCTTCGGCATGAGTCTATTAAGTTCTGAACTCCCCAGTAGAGATCTTCAGAAACTCTCATTTCCCGCAAGTCACCAAGGAATGCCTGTTCCCCAACAGTGGTTCTAGGATCACTCAACAATTGAAGATTTTTGCACATCCCCAAGCAAAGTGAAGACTCATTCCCAGTTCCTCACGGCATGATCAGATATTCCCCAGTGAAGATCTCCTCAAGACAAGAATCCCCAGAAGATGGGTATACAACCCAAGCTCATATTTCTCCAGCAGTAGTCCACAGAGATGTCTCCTCTTCAGCAATCAAAGATTCTTGCCCTCCCCGGCAGCAGTCAGGAATTATTTTCCCCGGCAGCAGTCAAGATTCTTTTGTCTCCAGCCATCCAGGATTCATTTATCCTTAGCAAGACAGCTCTTCAGCTTACATGCACATGCATTTACATTCATATCATAAACATTGATACAACATATATTGCATCATACATTTCATACGACACAGTTTTGCGATTAGCTAAACATTTTGTCATTTTCAGGATAAGAATGAAAGGCTATCATTAACAATTATTCAAGATGCAGTTTTACACGGACTCATCATCAGGAAACCTTACACCGGTTTCTTCTTCAAATTTTGAAAATAGTTTACGGACGCTTCCCAACAACGGATGTTGCTCTATTGCTTATTCAACTTCAAGATTTCTGAAAACAGTTTACAGATTCCTCCCAACAACGGATGTTAATCTATCACTTGTTCAGATTCTTCTCAACTTTTGAAAACAATTTACGGACGCTTCCCAACAACGGATGTTGCTCTATTGCTTATTCAACTTCAAGATTTCTGAAAACAGTTTACAGATTCCTCCCAACAACGGATGTTAATCTATCACTTGTTCAGATTCTTCTCAACTTTTGAAAACAGTTTACGGACGCTTCCCAACAACGGATGTTGCTCTATTGCTTATTCAACTTCAAGATTTCTGAAAACAGTTTACAGATTCCTCCCAACAACGGATGTTAATCTATCACTTGTTCAGATTCTTCTCAACTTTTGAAAACAGTTTACGGACGCTTCCCAACAACGGATGTTGCTCTATTGCTTATTCAACTTCAAGATTTCTGAAAACAGTTTACAAATTCCTCTCAACAACGGATGTTAATCTATCACTTGTTCAAATTCTTCTCAACTTTTGAAAACAGTTTACGGACGCTTCCCAACTTCAAGATTTTTGAAAACAGTTCACGGGTTCTCCAGTAACGGATGGTAACCTATCATTTGTTCAGATTCTTCTTCAACTTCTGAAAACAGTTTACAGATTCCTCCCAACAACGAATGTTAATCTATCGCTTGTTCAGACTCAACTGTTGAAAATAGTTTATGGATTCTCCAAACACGGATATCAATCCATTGCTTATTCAAAACCCCCAGTTCAGAGATGTTCCAAATCGTGGACACCTTTCTGATACTCATGTCAGATGGCATCTTTAAGCCCATCCACGACAAGATTCAGTCACCCCTCTAGATGGCATCTTTAAGCCCATATCCAAATGGCATCTCTAAGCCCATTCCCGCATCCATCGTTCTGACGAGTGCAAATTTAAGGGCACTCTAGTGTCCAATCTCCTTTTACCTTCGAGACGCGAAAGGCAAACCTGCCAATCTAACTCTTCAGGTGCAAGAAGATTGAACAGGGGCAACTGTTGTACCCCAAAATTTGCCCTCCCTTTTCTTCAACATTTTCTCACCACAAGACCCTTGGAGTTCAAGGTTCAGCTAGGGTTTCCTCTGCTCAGGACTCCTCCTGGCACTGTTGACCCAAATTAGGGTTTGTGTTTGCATAAAGATATTTTGACCTAAAGTGCCCAAAATGACTTTCATGCTTCATATTGGACTCTCAAGTTTACCCATACCAAATTTCAAGCTTTGATTCCAATCTTTGCCCAGTCAACTAGACAGTTGACCTAGAAATCAGATGTATTGGGGAAAAAGTCAACTGTGGCCAATTGACAGTCAAACCTCATTATTTTTGACCCACATCAACATATTGAACTCATATAAACCATTTGGTCAAGTTTGGATCACGATTCCATAAGAAATTTGATCAAATCACCAAAAGGGCAATATGGTCATTTTTAGGGTTTTGACTGCACAAAGGCAATTTTTGACTGTTTGACCTAGCCAATGGCAAACCAAGCTCATATATAGACTCAAGGACCCCTTGGAATTGTCTTGACATGTTCAAAAAATTCAAAAGATCCCAAATGCACAAGATTGACAGATGAATTTTCCAGTCAATTGATCAATTTTTGACTGTATACTGAAAAGTCAAACTTTGACTTTTTGGTCAAAATCAAGTGTCAAGATTAACTTTTCATCAAAACATGCCAAATTATGAAACTTGTTCATCAAGAAATCAAAAATTGCAAATTAGGGTTTAAAATGAAGAATTTTCATAACTTAGAATTTTTCTAAGTTATGAAAATCCCTAATTTTTTCCTAACTTTGTCCCTTTTTTTCATCAAGATGCATTTGTATTCAAGGAAAACTCAAAACATGAAAGTTGTATTCCATTGAAAAATCTACAACTTTGATTCACAAAGTTTCCTCAAAAGAAGCTTGTAGCTCAAGTTATGATTTTTGGAACAAGAGTGCAAAACATTCTTAACTTAGAGAAATTTTGACCTATTTTAGGCAGGATTTTTGTCTAACTTCATGGCCACTTTTCACATGCTTCCACTTGGAATTTCAATTTTCATTACAAAGATGGATTGTATTACACATTCCAAGCTTTCCAAAATGTCCAAGAACTCATCAAACAACCTTGTGGTTAGGGAGAATCGAATTTGGCAATATGGGTAAAACTCACTTTGTTCATGGCCAATTTACATGTTCATAACTTTGCATTTTTGAAATCAGCATGTTCTAAGCTAGATTACAGGTCCTTTATCTCATTCACACTCATAAATTTAATGCCAATCCTTCATGTTTAAGTCTTATTTTGTGTGTTTAAGCATTGCATACAAGATTGAGCCATAATTGGAAAAGGTGATTTATCCATTTTTGTAAAGAAGAACTTTATGTCAAGTTTGAAAATCAAGAAGTACAAGGCCATATCTTTGGGCACAAGTTCAGAAGCATATCACACTGATCAAGGGGGATGGTTGCAGCACATTAGAGGGGCCTGCACAAGCTTGTAAAACCAACTTGCCATTTCTTGCTTAAGTTAGAAGTAACTTGGCATAACTTAGACCAACTCTCATTTCAGCCAACACAAGCTTAAGCAAAGTTGTTGTACACCTTCCAAATAATATAACAGAGCTAAAGCACGAGCCAAACACCTTCCAAACATCATCAAACCTCAAAACACCCTCCCACTACAGAAAACATAGTGACCTCTGCAGTTGGACTTCCATAAGCCAATCCATTCGTGCATTCTTGATAAATCCAGTTCATACACACTCCATACCATATATGCAAGCTATCCCAGGCATTGGACACGACCTGTAACACCTCTAACCAACATCACCATTTTCATTTTTTCTGTTTTGCAGGTTGATTGCCATAGCTTGATCCAGTTGGTTTCAAAGCAAGTTAAAGGTTGGAATAACATCCCTGAACTTCAAGCAAGTTGTACCAATCCTCATTTTTCCTTGAAAGTGCCTCCATTGTCAGACGCGATCCAAGCTGAATAGGTAAGTTCATGGACTTCTATCTCTCAATATAGGAAGAGTTAGCTCTAAGTTTGTGAATGAAAAATGTTCTATTCATGCCCCTGAAGCGATACATATCTTTACTTTCCATTTATTTTGCATGTGCTGAGAGAATTTAAGACCTGAACATTGATAAAAACTTAGGTTAAGAATTAGGGGTGGAGAAATTCTCTCTCATTTCTGAGAGTTAAGTTAAGTTTTTTATATGTATGGAATCGTGGCTTGATACTTAACATTTTTCATGTTGTGAGTTTGTGCTAAAAGTCCAAGAATCTTGAGATAGCAGAAACGCGTGTGTTGGTTATACAAAGATGCTGGAGGTTGAAGAAGACAGAGTCTTGGGCTGGGCCTGAGATTTGTTTTTCCTTTTCACACCACTGCATTTCACATGCACCCCCCCTAGCCCATTTTGAGTTTTACTTGTCATTTTCCATTTTTTCCTTTTGATTTTGTTTCCATATTTTTATTCAAGCATGAAAAAATATTAAATTTATTTTTCCCACATTTTTTGCATTTTATTTGATATTTATTTGGCTTTATTTAGTTTTGTATATAAATAAACATAAGTATACTTTTATTTTAAAATACAAAAAATAATACGAACATATTTTATTTCTGATTTTTATTTTATATTATCTCTTGAAAACATTTTATAATAAATATATATTTTTTATAATATTAAATATTTTATTTTTGTACATATAATATATATTTAATAAATAATGTAAAATATTTATATATTTATTAGTATATTTAGGGAAAATACAAAGAATTAATACATTTTATTTTTATTAATATTTTGACCTCAAAAATACTTTTTTTACAATATACCTTCTCTTATATATTTTTTGCACATAATTAATAAATATTGCATATGTTATATAATTAATACATTTTGTTTAATAAAATTAGGGTTTTGCTCTAAATACCTAAAAAAATACCAAAAATTAATTCATTTTATTTTTGTTTATTTAACACATGAAAAATACCTTTTTACATACATATGAAAACCATTTTTGCATTTTGCATATTTATTTTATTTTATTTAATTATTGTGCAATTAAATCCCTTGTAGGATTTCAATTTGGATGTAATAGTTAGGTTTAATTTCTTGCTAAAATATCCCCATTTGAACATTTGTACCCCCATCCCATAGATTGTGTTGTAATAACTTAGGACCTTTTATTTTTCGCATTTAAAAGCTTTCTAATTATACCATGATAGAATTAGGGTTTTGTATGCAAAATTAACCAAAAAATAGTTGACCTAAATTCAAGATAAACAAGCATGAAAATGGACAACACTAATCACACTTGCACCCCTAGGGTACTCCACTTGTTGCCTTCAAAAATGGGCCATATTGCATGTTAGGTATCTTTGGCAAAAACAAAACAATCAAATGATCATAGTCCCTCGATGACGCTTTCGAAAGTTGCCTAAAACATGATCTAGTCCCTTAAAGGAAAAGTTGCCAAAGATACTTGGCACCATTGCAATCATGGTCTAAACGATGACCCGCGCCCGTCCCATTTACATTCTAACACAAGATTGTCCACCAAATACAATGGTGGAACAAAATTGTTAAAAGGGTTAAAACATAGCAAAGATCTTTGAGAAATTTAGGGTAGATAGCTCTTGGTTACTTGCCAACTTGCAAAAACACTTGCCTACTTTTCAAAACACACATCACAAACACCAACTTTCAAAACAACTTTCAAAACCTTGAAACATCTTTTCAAAAAGACAAACACCTTTTGTAAAACATTCGAGTAAAGAATTGTTACAAGGGTTGCCTAGACAAGGCATCTTTTTTCAAAACATTTTCAAAACCACATACACAAAGCACCATTTCAAACAATTGAAAATCAAGGCAAGTTGATCTAAGCAAGTAACTAAGAGCCCATGGATAACCATGGACAGAAAGGGTGCTAGTACCTTCCCTTTCTATAATCTACTCCCTGAACCCAAGAAAACATCTCAAAGGTTTTTGCTGTGCTTTTTAACCTTTCCTTAGGATAAAATAAAAATTCGGTGGCGACTCTTGCTCAACCGAAACATTTGCAAAAACAAACGCAAAACCTAAGTCAGTTCTCCCACTGTATCACATCAAGTAATAAATAGCCTGCTCTTTCTTCCCTGTCTCGTCGTGCTGACCGAGGACACAACCCATTGAGCTCTCTAACACAGTTAGATACATGATTAGTGGCCTTCCTTCTACCGGCGGCATGAATATCAGAGGTTCCTGCAAATACTCCTTTATCTTGTCAAAGGCCTTATGACAATCCTCATTCCATTTCACTGTCTGACTTTTCTTCAACAACTTGAACAAAGGTTCACAGGTGGCTGTGAGATGAGAAATAAATCTAGAAATGTAGTTCAATCTTCCCAAGAAACCACGTACTTCCTTCTCTGTCCTTGGCTCAGGAATTTCCTGTATCGCTTTTACCTTGGCCAGGTCCACCTCGATACCTTTTTCACTTACAATAAAATCCAACAGCTTGTCGGGTCTCACCCCAAAGGTGCACTTATTCGGATTCAACTTTAGCAAGAACTGCCTCAGTCTCTCAAACAATTTCTTCAGATGAACAAGATGTTCCTCTTCCATGTAAAATTTAGCAATCATATCGTCCACATATACCTCAATCTCTTTATGAATCAAATCATGAAAGAGAGTGACCATGGCGCGCTGATATGTTGCCCCCGAATTTTTCAAACCGACGACATCTCTTTATAGCAAAAAGTTCCCCAAGGCGTGATGAATGTCGTCTTCTCCATATCCTCCGGGGCCATCTTAATTTGATTGTAACCCGAAAAACCATCCATGAACGAAAACACTTTGGAATGAGAAGTATTATCGACCAACGCATCAATATGCGGAAGAGGGAAGTCATCTTTAGGGATGGTCCCGTTCAAATCCCTATAATCCATGCACATCCTGACCTTACCATCCTTCTTGGGCACAGGCATAATATTTGCAATCCATGGCGGATAATTGATGACCTTTAAGAAATTCGCGTCCAACTGCTTCTGGACCTCCTCCTTGATCTTCTTGGACATCTCAGGATGAGTTTTTCGGAGCTTTTGCTTGACATGGGAACAACCTTCTTTGAGAGGTAGTCGATGCACCACTATGTCCATATCCAACCCAGGCATATCCTCATAAGACCAAGCGAAGATATCAGAATACTCACGGAGTAGCTCAATCAATATGACCTTTATACTTTCTTTGAGATCTGCCCCTATCTTGACTTCTCTTCTTACCCCTTCTGTGCCAATATTCACCACCTCAATAGAATCCTGATTCGGCTGGATATCCTTCTCCTCTTGTTTTAACAATCTTTTTAATTCCTCAGGAAGATCACAATCCTCATATGCCTCTTCTTCAGCTTCATAAATACGAGTATCAAAGTCATAATGAGCCATAGCAGAGTCGTTATCAATGTGATCGGTGGTGGAAGTGCATCTGCATGAATGACATTTTGGCATTTTTTTAATGACAGTGTGTGAAAAGAGAAACATTGCAATTTAAAAATAAAAAGAAATGGAACAAAATTTTGAATGCAAAAAAAACGTCCTTTATTTCATGATAAACTTTTGAAAATAAACATGGTGGCCCTACACAAATGATCCACTATGCCTTGGGCAGAGCGTAGGAATTATGATATGATAATAAAAGAAACAAGAAAATTACTCCCAGCGCTTGAAACTTGGATAACATCCACGGGAGTCCAATTGTTGAGTGTCTGGCCTGGAATACTCTGACGAATCTAATCTTCGATATTGTAGCCATCAACCCTATTGTCGCCAACTGCATTGATGTGTCCTTCTTGAGTAGCACAAGGACGGGAAAACTTCACAGGAGTAGATAAACTAGATGCTCTGGGAGTTGCACTCTGCTGACCTGGGCTAAAACCAATACCAAATTTATCGAAATTTGGAGTAACGTCCAGCACCTGACCCCAACCTTCAGGGTTACCACCTTCCACCACAGCTCTCGCATCCTTGAGAGAAGTAATAACAGTTTCAGGTTTCCTTTTCTGCTCTGGAGGAGGAAAATTGACAGCATAAACTGTCTCAAACGCCTGAAACGAAGTCTCATGTATCTCGCCTTCAACTTCAACATAGCGGAATGATGTCAAATGACTTACGATGTACTCTTCCTCGCCGCACACAGTTATCACCTTTCCTTCTGCATGATACTTGAGTTTCTGATGAAGAGTAGAAGTGACTGCCCCTGCTCTATGAATCCACGGTCGCCCCAACAAACAACAATACGCTGGCTGTATATCCATCACAAAAAATATAGCCGTGAAGGTGCAAGGACCAACCTTGATTGGTAACTCCACCTCCCCAAACACTGACCTTCGAGACCCATCAAACACCTTCACCATCAAATCACTAGGGCGCAACTCCAGTCCAGAATAATCAATCTTCATCAATGCTGACTTGGGCAATACATTCAAAGACGACCATGCATCCACCAAAACCCGGGATAAAGTAGTGCCCCTGCACTCCATTGAAATATGTAACGCTTTGTTATGGTTTTGCCCCTCCCGAGGGAGATCAAAATCTGTGAAGCCCAGACCATTCCCGGCAGATATGTTAGCACAAATATTCTTAAACTGATTGACTGTTATTTCATGTGGCACGAACGCATTCTTTAATAACTTCATCAAAGAATTTCTGTGAGGTTCTGAATAAATCAACAGAGACAAGATAGACATCTTAGAAGGAGTATGGCTCAAATGATCAATTATGCTATAATCACTCTTTCTGATAATTCGCATCAACTCTTCAACCTCATCGGGAACTAAAGAAGCTTCTGGTATCAGAATTGGTTGAGTCACATTGGCTGGCGTAACTCTTGGATTACCGATCATCACCTGTTGTTTTCCTTTTTCTTAGGGTAAGTGTTGAATTGTTTCTTACTGCCCCCTGATGAGCTACTAGAACCTCCAACCTGAATTTTCCCTAATTTCAAACCTACTTCAATCCTTTCACCAGCCATAATCAAGTCTGTAAATCATGCCGAAGTACTTCCTATCACGTGCTCATAGAATGGCCCTTGCAGGGTACTCATAAACATATCAATGAGTTCTCTCTCCATGAGTGGAGGTTGAACCCTCGCAGCCAACTCACACCACTTCTGAGCGTATTCCTTGAAAGATTCTTTCGGTCCCTGTGATATATTCTGTAACTGAGTGCGATTAGGCGCCATATCCATATTGTACTGATAATGTTTGACAAAGGCCCGAGCAAGATCATTCCAGCAATGAATATGGGTTTTCTCCAACTTCATGTACCACTTCAGGGATGCCCCAGATAGGCTATCCTGGAAAAAGTGAATCAAAAGTCCCTGATCCTCAGTATGTACCGACATCTTTCGGAAATAAGCAGTTGCATGAGTAATAGGACATGACGTTCTGTTGTACTTTTCAAACGTAGGAGGCTTGAACTTTGGAGGAACTTTCACCCCAGACACCAACCCGAGATCATTAGCATCCATACCAAGGACTCCTTGCCCTTCCACAGCCTTCAAACGTTCTTCCAACAACTGATACTTCCTATCCTCAACCTGACTTTCCGGCTCTGAATGCCGAACAGAAAACTGATCTTCATCTTGGTCAAAGTCATAATCCTGCTCCTGATAGTTCCTTACACCGCCCTGATTATCTCTTCTGTTCCCCACAAGACGAGGTCCTGGAGACGGGGGAAACTGCCCTACGTTGCGCACAAAAGGGTTTCCAGGCATCCCGTGAAAATTTCTAGCAGGCTGATCTTGCACACCCCTCAGTCCTACAGAAATGTCCTGATAGAGCCCTTGATTTCCACCATCCCCTGGATAGCGGCGCTGGTTGTTGACAATGGCAGCTAGTTCCTCCTTTCAACGATTCATGTTGGTGATAAACTCCATGAACTGGGTCATCTGAGTAGCCATCTGAACCCTCATTTCAGCGAGTTCGGCTTGAACTTGTTCCATCTGTCTTGGCAAATTGTTTCTGGTGGAATACCGATGAGTAGTCGTCTTGAATTCTGAATAAGAAAAGCAGAAGAATAAGAATACCATCTTGAGATAACCTGTAATGTTATGAAATGCATGATGTGCATGATATTTTTGTCATTTCCCGGTATTCAAGAGTCTTTTTATTCATCAATCATGGCGCGCAACCAAAAATAAAATATACAATCAAAGGGAAAAAGGACAAAGACAAACACTTCAATTATTTACAAATAAAAGAAACGATGTTCGAGTGACTTTGGACATTTAAGAGTGTAATGATAAACAACAAAATACATGTTTCAAAGTAAACTTAACAAAAAACTGAATAATAAAAATAAACAACGGTCCCTTCCAACAATCCCGGGGGTGACCAAATACAACAAAGGTAAGTAACAAAACTAAATCTCCGGAACAAGACACGCTTCAAGGTGTTGACAATACTATTCAAGCTTATCTTTCTCCTTCAAAAGTTGTGATGCGACTACTTTGCTTTCTTGAACCCGATCCTCTGCGACACGCCTTTGGGCTACTTCCTTCTTAAGCTGGTCATCTTTGTCTTTGAGTTGTTTCTCCAAGTTTTGAATCTTCTTCCTGTAGCTATTCTCAGATGCCTGAAGCTTCCGGCACTCTTGTTGGGTCTTACTCAACTCTTCTTCCATTTCAGCATGAGATATCTTCCTAAAACTGGTTGCATCAGAAATTTCCCCTTGAGCTTCTTTGAGTTTGCGAACTAAGTCGGCCCTTTCTTGATCTAACCAATAGAGTTTCATCCCTGCCTCACGGCCTTTTGCACAAAGCTGAATGTTCTCAACATGAACCTGGGTGAACACCTCAGTAGGCACCATGTTACTCATAATAGTAGGAGGTTGCTCACATATAGGAGCCGACCTTGCAAATAGTAACCGTAAAATATTAACCCTGGCTTTAATCCAGTCCAGGATCAAAGTTTCACACTGGAACATGGTTGGACCATCACAGAACAACACCACTCAAGATCAAAAGAAAATCCCAAAGCTTCAAAACTATCATGGGAACCTGAGTCACCTTTGCAACACAAAGTCACCAACAGTACCTGTACCTGTAAGAAAAGTTTTCTCGCCCCTCTTACGGGTGTAGTCTAGGTCAAGGTAAGGTTAAAAGCCAAATCAGAGTACAGGAGCTCGAATGTCGGTATCATCATACGATAACACCTATCTGAACTACCTCCGAAGTCATAGGTCTCATGGTCAGGTCTACAAAGCATCTGCCTCATAGCTGCCATGGCCACTCTATTCCTAGTTCCTACGGAATTCACTCATAGCCTGGGTATGAGGCCTTTTACCACATGGAACAACCCACCCACCAAGAAATCCAGAATCCAAACAGTCCAGCCAAATCCAGTATGCAGAAAGTAAAGCGCACATAGGATGCAATGGAAACAGATAAATATGAAAAGCGGTAAAAATAAACACCCAAGAAAGAAAACAAACAAGAGCTAGGATCGACTCCGGGATGGACCGGCAAAAGATCAATTTGTCCCCAGTGAAGTCCCCAACTGAAACCACGCGGCCGGAACCTGTCATCTGGATGTAATGAAACATCAATGAAGTCGCCACCGAACTTCTTTTATCCCGCCGAAAGGGAAAGGTAAACATCGAGAAAACCTGAAAAGGGAGATATCACGGTCTTTCGACCGAGAGATTGGGTAAGGGAGTCTGTTACACGAGGGAAAGGTGTTAGCACCCCACACGCCCGTAGTACTCTACGGTATCCACTCTTGTTGTCTAATCTAATGGGTGTGGTCAAATCCTATGTCTATGGCTTAAAACTGAAAAAAGGGAATGCATGCGAAAGAAAGAAAAACAATGTAGGGAAAATAAAAGTTGTGCTCGATCGGGCCCTACCCCAATGCCTACGTATCCCTTTTAAAGAACCAGAGCAACCGTAATTCGACTTACATATTTTTGGTTGGTTTGTGTTTTTTTGTTAAGACAACAAACACAGTCAAGATGGCAAAACATCAAATAAAACAACAAACGTATGAGATGGTCAAACATCAACTAAATAATAACAAGGTAACATGTCAAAGATGGCGAAACATCAAATGACAAAACATCACACCTAACAATAACATTGAGAGACAAAGTAGGATAACCAACATGTGCGATGGTGAAACATCGGCTTCAAACAAATGTGCGATGGAGAAACATCAGCTAGAAGGTAGTAAGATATCATGGAAAAGATGACAAAATATCAATGAAACGGATGACAAAACATCACACCTAACAATGATATTGAGAACCGAAGTAGGATAACAAACATGTGCGATGGTGAAACATCGGCTTCAAACAAATGTGCGATGGAGAAACATCGGCTAAAGATAGCACAGTATCATGGCAGAGATGGAAAAACATCAATAAATCGGATGATAAAACATCACACCTAACAATGATATTGAGAACCAAAGTAGGATAACAAACATGTGCGATGGCGAAACATCGGCTTCAAACAAATGTGCGATGGCTAAACATCGGCTTCAGGTTTAAAAACAAAGCCAAGAGGCGCATAAACAAATAGGATTGGTTTGTATCTTTTACCTTGAATAAGGGTTTGAGTTCATTAGAGGTGTTTTATGATTTGCCAAGAAAACAATTTTTGTTTTAAGATGCAGAATGCATAGAAAGGAAAAACAACTAAGGGAAACTAGCCTAGTATTATCCCTAGTGTTATCATACAATGGTTGACCCTAAGGTTGAGGATAAAGGAAAACCCTGCCTTAATTAACATGTTAAAGGAATCTTAACAAAACTATCCTATAGGGAACATGCAATGAGAGCGAAGTCATGATCTCAATTTCTAAATTGAGTGACTCATCGATCAACAATTAAAGAAGAAAAGCAATAAACATCCTATAGGGAACATGCACTGAGAGCGAAGTCGTGATCTCAATTTCTAAATTGAGTGACTCATCGATCAACAATTAAAGAAGAAAAGTAATAAACATCCTATAGGGAACATGCAATGAGAGCGAAGTCGTGATCTCAATTTCTAAATTGAGTGACTCATCGATCAAAAGCAAACACAACACATGTATCAGACAAAAACCAGAGGGCCTCCTGACATATATCAGCAACAGAGGTCCCATCATGCAGTCATAGAACTATGAAAAAATGAAAATGGAAGAAATGAAATAGTGCAATACCAAACGGATAACTATCCGTAGCAACTGAGCAAGAATAAAAGAAACCCAGAGAACTTCAAGCAAGTTGGCATCAGTAGACATATCAAGTCAGAAATTATGCCATCAAGGTACAAGTATTGAGATTATCAGATATGAACAGATCCCATGAGCAATGTATAGCATTCAAAATCACATGCATATATATCCTGCATAAACCATCAAACATGCCAAGCACAAGAATAGTGCCAATATAATAATTTGTGTTCCACAAATAAAGTGAAACACAATAGCCTCAAGTCAAGACTGGAAAACCTTTCTCAAAGTACCTCGCACATCCAACAACCAAGTTAGTGTTCCCATAAATAGAATGATGATTCACATAAGGGACGGATGATGACACCATGATGAATTAAGAGAACATGGTAGCAATTATCAAACATTAGTCATGATAGACAAAAGGAAACAGGCATATGCACAATTTGGTCAAAAGAAACAGAGGAATGTTGCTCCTTTCTATCACCATATTGAATTGACAATTGAATATAAATCAAGGATCATTGGTGCTTGAAAAGAATACAATTGAAGACCATGAAGGTCAGTAGCAACCACATTTCAATCATACTCAGTTAGTTCATCACAGCTCATAAGCATAATAGAGGAGAAATTCCACACAATGCATCAAAAGGTCCAAGCACTCAAACATGAGGCATTAAATGAAATGACCTGAGTTATCATGGATAATCACAATCAACATGATCATTAGGTGCCCAATTATAAGCCTTACTCAATTTCATTGGCCATCAAACAAATTTCAACAAGATATGCAACATTAATTGGGTACCTTCACTTCAACAATACATCAAAAATAGAAACAAGGATCCATAATTCAAACCAAAAATATCATAGCATATTTGAAGTGTGTAGAAGTCAGAAAGCAAGCCTTAAGTTCATGGATGATTGAGGAAGGAAAAAAATGAGGCCCAAAGTTCAAAACTAGTTGGCCAAACTATCAAGACTATGCAAGTTTTCAAAATAATTCAAGGAAAAACATCAAATCAAGTCAAATAATTCAAGAAAAATGGTTTTCAGATCCTCAACACATTCATGAACCCTAATCAAGACTTGAATTCTATTGAAAGTTTAGGGCATAAGGGTTTTGAAAGAGAAACTTGCACGATAAGCAACAAAACCCTAATTTTTTACTTTTAATCTTAAATATTGATTAGATAAGATCAAAATTCAAACAATTCAAACCAATATCATTCAAATCACAAGGAAACCCTAAATGTCAGAATATATTTATTTTACATTTTTTTTGAATTAAAGAAAAGTCAAAAATGAAATTAAATTCAAACAATTAATCATTTAAACAAATAATCACATCTTAAAATAAAACTTTAATCAAAAAGTCAGAAAAATGTCCAACCAAAATTATATTCAAATATTAGTACTAAAAGCACACATCTATGATTTTTTATGGAATTTTTGAATTAAAGGAAAAATTAAAATAAAAATTATACAAACAATTGACAATTAAACCATTATTTAAGGGCAAAAATGCAAACCCTAAACAAAAATCACAAAAAAGGTCAACATAAAAATATATTCAGATTATATGATTAAAAGCAAGCTCGCATGATTTTTTTGAGGATTTTTGAATTAATGGAAGTATTAAAATAAAAATTATAAAGCAAAAATTCAAAATAAACTTCTCAAATTAAATTTCTTATCAAAAATAGAACAAATATTAAACCAAAGTCAGAATCAATTTCTACATTATTTTATGAGCTCCAAATATTTTTTGTGAAATTTTTCATGTCAAAGAAGTATTAAAACAAAAATAATCCCTAAACAAACAATTATTTAAATTCAATAATTTTAAGCCAATCAAAACGTTTTAAAAAATTCCAATAAAATTTCACAAGATAGTGGAAATTATTTTGAACTTGTGATAATTTTTTCCGAATTTTTTAAATTGTTTTGATCAAGAAATAAAAATCAGAAAATCAATTAAAACAAAAATATGAAAAATGCATGATAATTTGAAACAGGCCAATCACAGCGCGCCACCTCACTTCATCTTCAACCTCCAGCACAGGGAAAACGCGTGCAATACCATAGTTCATGAGCCTATGTTCAGATCCATCATTCATGCTCGTTTCTTAACCAAAATCCATGAAATCAAGTGCAAATTAATGCTAGCATATCATACTACATGATGCAATTTGAATCAAACTCAAAGATTAAGCATAGATCAAGAAATAAAGTCTCAAAAACTGGAAAAACTCACTGTAAACATCAAATTCATGAACACGATTTCAACAATTCTACTTGAATCAAAGCTCAAATGTACATCAATCCTAATGATTGGCCAGCTAGCAACTTAATGAACATGATTTTCATCCTCAATTCAAGCTGAAACACATAAATCAAAGTTCAAGAAACTTACATGGATGTGAAATCTAGAAACACGATTCCTTCACTCCAGAAGCACTCCAATGGTGCATGCTTGATCTCCTTACTTCATTGAAGCTGAATCACCAAGAATTTTGAAGAATGATCCAAGGAGAAGAGAGATTCGAAGCAATTTGCAGAGCTACTTCCAAGATGTTCAGATTTGCAATGTAGCGGTTATGAGCCTCTCCCTTCACAAATGAGTCTTGATTCTTGTTATATAGCACGAGGGTAAGAGGATAGAAGTGGTATTTGCACTCAAAATTGATGGAGGGTAAGTTTGGAAGTTTTGGCCAAAAATGAGGATGCACATGGAATCTGTGTTTCACTCGTGCATTTACTTGCCTTTTGTGCATTTTGTGAGCCAAATGAAGTCAGAATTACATGCCCAAAGTGCCAGCTCATGATTGTTTGAAATGAAGAAGTGTTGGTGATTTTGCAAAATTGAGCATGTTTTGTATTTTCTTCATCCAAGCAAGTTCATGAAGCATATGGGCACTAAATGATGAGTATAATGGGCCTCAGCATGTCACAAATTTATCATGGGCTTGATTAGAAGCAAAAGAAATGACTAAAACCTGAGTTTGCAAGAAATGGCCATTTTGCATATTTGTCAAAATTCAATAAAATGCCTCAAAATTCCAAAGTCCATAACTTGCTCATATTTTTGAATTTTGACACAAATGAGTACAATTTAGAAAGGTATTGAAAAGATTTACAATCCCTTAGTTTTGAGTTTTTGCAATTGAATCCATTAAATTTCTCAAAATTGAGCTTGAAATTCACTAATTTTGGAAAATGACCTATAATTTTGTGACTTCAAAAGACCATAATTCTTGATTCCTTACCAATTTGAACATGAGACCAAAAGGAGATGAAATATAATCCTCTTATCTTTCCAAGCATGTTTCATTTGCATTTTTTTGATAAAAGGTGAATAAAATATGAATTTTTGAAATTAAGTCCTTATTTTCCAAAATTAGAAACTTTTAGGGTTTCTTCATGAACAAGTTTCAACCCAAACCTCAATCTCTTTGATCCAATGATCAAAATGGACTTGAAATATGAAAATTACATCCTTGAATTGATGGTTGGCCAAAAGTTCACTTAGTCAACCTTGACTTTGACTGATTTTGGCCAAAATGACCATTTTGCCCCTCTGAATCAATTGATCCACTTCCTTTCAAAATTGATGATCAAAACTTCAAACATATGAACTTTCAAACATATAGAAGCCATGTACAAAGTTTCAATTCAAAGTTATCAAGAAATCTTGATGAAATCCCAAACCCTAGTTTTGGTCAACACCTTAGGAGACTGATGAACCATCTTCAAAACTTCAAATCCTCTGGATATCTTGACCAATTTCTTGTACTAAGACCTTCCAAATACCAATGAGATGTTGTATCTTACAAATAAAAACTTGTACATTGATCAATAGTCTTGCTCAAACAAAACCCTAATTTGACTGGTGAATCAAAGGAGTGGTTCCTTCTTATAATCAAACAGAAACTTCAATCCTTTGATGATCCAAAGAGATGGATAAAACATCTTGAGATATGCAATAAATTTTGAGCTTGAAAGATCCAGAGGTTTAGATGATAAGGTTCTACTTGAGCAACTTGTCAATGCAAACAACCTTCAAAGCTTGAGGAAGACTTGATAACCAAAGTACTTTGATCCCATCACAATGTATGAATGCAATGCAATATAATATTCATGATGAAACATAAGCCTAAATCAAGAGGGTAAATTTTGGGGTGCAACACATGCCCCTAGTAAGGAGAGCTTTCACTTCTTCTTGCTCCTTGGATAGGTTCAAGAACATTTCTCAGAGTTGAGCGTTTTGAGCCTGGATGTCCTTGATAGTCTGCTCTAGAGCCATCTCTACTGAAATAAACAGTAGGAAGATAAGGAGACTTGTATGGGAGAAACTTGTCATGATATGATGCATGAAATATGGATGCATGTTTCCAAGGATCTTGCGGGGTAAACACAAGAAAAAGTTAGAAGTTTCAACTTTGACCAACATTTTTGATTGGATAACTTTGTATCGGTGGATGTCCTTCCACGAGAATTTAGCTCACCATGCCAAGTGGGTTGTAGCCCTTGACTCAAATTGTTGTACTTGACCTTTGACGGCGTTTGGTTAGAGGAAAATAAATCCTCTTGCCCCTTGATAGACGTCTAGTTCATCGTGAACCTGCATCAAAGACCCTCGAGATCCTTGAAATGGATATTGAATATGCGTATGATGCTTATGATGTTTATGATGTTATAATGTTATGTACAAGTAAGTATATACACACAAAGCAAAAAAATCCCCTATGTTTTAGGCTTGCATGAGGTTTTATAGGTAAGTACCCTCTTGAAGTTTAGTCGGCTCAACCTGTCATAGTAATAGTGATCGGGTTCTAAAGGATCTCAATATCACCGACCTTTCTTTTAGGCGTAGTCTCAGCACAATCAATCTTTTCTTACGGACGAGATATCCCAAAAGTCCAGCCTCAATGAGTGTAGTATCGAGTATCAACCAATTTTCAGCTCTACACTGAAACCGGTTATCTCACTACGTCCTAATGGCCAAGTTTGTTCAATTAGAGTTCTAAAGTCAGTTAGTGCTTCATGACGCCACTCAGAGGCCCCGTATTCTCCTTTATTCACCACGAGGGATACCGGTACCCACAAATGCGTCACACTAACATAGCCATTGTTTCAACCATATCGGTCTATGTCGTACAGTTTCCACAATCTATTGCTATTTACCTAAAACGGTGTCCCAGATCCGGGTGGAAGATCAAAGCAAACCCAAATAGAGAACCATAATGTAAAGCATACAAATCAAACAAAAGAAAGCAAGTAAACTTGATCTAACCCTAAGGTAACCCCACTTTTATCTATCATCCTCAGCAGAGTCGCCATTTCTATGATGCGGTGGGAGAACTGACTTTAAGGTTTGCGTTTGTGTTCACAAATGTTGCGGTTTAGCAAGAGTCGCCACTGACTTTTCTTTTATCCAAAAGGAAAGGTGAAAAAGCACAGGAAAGACCTTTAGAGATGTTTTCTTGAGTTCAGGGGGTAGATTATGAAAAGGGAATGTGTTAGCACCCTTTTCATCCATGGTTTTCCATGGGCTCTTAGTTACTTGCTAGATCACTTGTTTTCGCTTGAAAATTGTGCTTTGTGTGGTTTTTGAAAGTATTTTGAAAAGGCGCCATCGTTTAGGCAAACTTTTGTAATGATTCTCGTTCGTAAGAATATATACAAAGGTGCTGAGCTTTTGAAAATATTTCATGTTTGGAAAATGTTTTGAAAGTGTTTTTTTGAAAGTGTTTGTTTGTGAAAATAGCAAGGATGTTTGTTTTGAAATTGAGCAAGTAACTAGGAGCATTCTACCTACTCAGAAAGGTCTTTAGGTGTTCTTTTCCTCCTCCTTTAGACGTTGCTATCTTACCATTGTTTTGGCAAGAAGCCCCATCGTTGGATGTGAAGGGACGGGCTTGGGTCATCGTATAACCATGATAACAATGTTGTGAGATGACTTAGCATTTTTCTTTAGGGGCTAAGATCATTTCGAAAGGAAACTTTGATAGCGTCATCGAGGGACTATGATCTCATATTTTTTTATTTGTTTATGCTAAGACATCCCACATGCATAATATGGCCATTTTTGTAAGGCAACAAGTGGAATAACCCTAGGGGTGCTAGTGTGCAAGTGTATTTGATTGCATGCGTAATTTTTGTCTTGAATTAGGGTTTTCTAAACATTGGTTTTAGTATTACCATACACACCCTAATTACTAACAATATATGAAAGCAATAAAAGTGCGAAAAGTAAAGATTTTACGCTGTTACAATCATTGGGGGGATGGGGTGTACAAATTTTCAAATGGGGATTGCAAATTAAATCCTAAGTTACTATTACAACCACATTGAATGGATAAGAATGTACAGGAAATGTAAAATGTTTGTTTATTTAAGAAAAGAAATAAGTTTTGTTTAAGAAAATATTTTTTGGTTTTTTTATGTTTGAAAGAAATAAGATATAATATGCGAATATGAAATATTTTTGGTTTTTTTTTATTAATGAAAAAATAAAAATGATGGTGAAAAATAATAAAAGGAAAGAAAACAGAATCAGCGTAACTGCTGAAATAGAAGAGGTCAGAAGTTCTGACTCTGACGTATTGCACAAATAGAAACAAATGTTAATAGAAATAGGGAAGTTTAGAAGTTCTGGATCTTCTGAGAACTCAGAATTTTTCAGAAGTTCTGATGCAACTGGAAGAACTTTACCTCTCTTCTCCGTGCTAGTCAGAACATCTGCAACTTAGTCATTTCTTAACAGAACAGAAGTTGCACATATAACAGTTATGACAAGTTTCATGATGTTTCAGAAACAAGAGATACCAGAAATATAAATCAGAAGCAAACATGGATTTGCTAATCCTAATTCTGAGTCCTAATTTCTTCATTAAGCTCTGAACTGGAATTCCCTCTATTTAGGCAGGTAGATGCATGAAATCTCAGAATATGTACATCATCAGAATCAGAATATCTACATTGTGTTTTAAATATGCAAAATCTGACAATGCCTAAATAATATGATGAGAATCAGCAGGAGCTTACCTTGCAGCTGGAAAATACTCTGTGAGCTGGAACCTGGTTCTGGCCACTTGTGATGTTCTAAACAGCTTCCTCATGTGTTCAGCAGGCTGGAAACTCTCAACTTGGGCTGTAAAAGATTATAAAATTCTGGAACAACCAAGGAGTGAAATTCTGACCCTTTGAGGTGGATATTGATGGAGAATGTGTTACAGTTTGACTACAAAATTTTGGATGGCTTTTGAATGTATATCAGAAACTGTATGGGTGGTTTTGGTTAAGAAACACTTGAGAAAAAATGGAGTTTTAATGCAAGAATAAAATGTTAACAAGTTTTGTATTTTTGTGTTTACAGTTTCTTGGACTCTTGGAATTTTTGCAGGGGTTCAAGGCTTTTCTTTCTCAAGTTTTCCACCTCTTTTTAATGGCCAATGAAGTTCAATTTATAGGCAAAAGTTTTGTAGTTTGGAGAGGTCAAGTGGCACCAACGTCATACGCTAGACGCTGACTTACTCTTGAAGTAAGCTTAAACAAGCATGGTTAAATGCACAAAGTAGGATGGTTAGTAGGTTTGGTAGTGCCTAAGCCGGATTTGTCAGCATGAATTAAGGAAAAGCAGCGCATGGGCCTTGCACACCTTTACACAAAAGTTTGCTTTCCCAAGACAGTAGAGGTACACGTGGGGGAAATCCTTTGGATAAAGACTCAAAAGTAGTTATGAGCATTAAATGAGCATTAAATGATGATGAGATTTATCAAATCAAAAATCCTGCCATGTGAAACTCTGCATCATTGCTTAATTCTGGATCAGAAGTTCTGCCTCAACGTAGCATCGAATCTTCTGATCCTTTTATCTTCTGGCTCCAGCATGTTCTGAAGGAGCTCTCAAACTTTCCAGGAAGTGTGTAACACGCTTTGTAGACCTTCTTTGAACTGCTCTTGCAAGCTTTGACTGAACCTTTGTGAATACTGGCCCAGAAGTTCTAACCAAACTCTGTCTTGGAAGTGTCCAGAATTTGCTGAGTGTTTCAGTTTCAAGGATGTGCCTTTGAGAAGTTATAACTTGAAATCCCAGCATTTCTAGGAGAAGTTCTGTTCTGCAATGTTTTAGATCTTCTGGGGGTCTATAACTCTTGTGTCAGAAGTTGATCCAAAATCAGCTTGCATCATGGTGATAATCTGATCAGAAGTTCTGAGTTTGTCATGTTTCTTACACACTTGGAAAAATTCTAAGTATTTTAGAATTTGATTTTTCAGAGTAAATTGACTTTTGATTTTCTTGATGAACAAACTTCATGTTTCAACATGTCTTGATGAAATATGATTCTTGAGACTTGATTTTTGATCCAAAAGTCAAGGTTTGACTTTTCAGCATGCAAATGACCATTCTGCCCTTGTGAATGACTTGTTTGGGGAATTGATAACTTCAAGACTTGGAAATAGATGGATGCAAACTTGGGATCCAGGGTGATCCCTTGTGAAATGAGAGGGCAAATTTTGGGGTACAACAATAGTCCCTCGATGACGCTATATAAGTTGCCTTACAAATGATCTTAGTCCCTAAAAGAGAATGCTAAGATGTCTTGCAACATTGCTAATCATGGCTATACGATGACCCACACCCGTCCCGTTTACATCCAAAGATAGGGTTACTTACCAAATCAATGGTAAGATAACAATGTCAAAGGAAATAGGAAATGAACATGAAAGACTTTTGAGTAGGTAGAATGGTCCTAATTACTTGCTCAATTTCAAAACAAACATCCTTGCTATTTTCAAAAACAAACACCTACACATTTCAAAACATCTTACAAACTTGAAAACATTTTCAAAAGATCAACATCTTTGTATACATTCTTACGAACGAGAATCATTACAAAGATTGCCTAAACAAATGGCCTCTTTACAAAATACTTTCAAAAACCACACAAAGCACAATTTTCAAACAAAAGCAAGTGATCTAGAAAGTAACTAAGAGCCCATGGAAAACCATGGATGAAAAGGATGCTAATACCTTCCCTTTTCATAATCTACCCCCCGAACTTAAGAAATAATCTCAAAGGTCTTTCCTGTGCTTTTTCACCTTTCCTTTTGGATAAAAGAAAAGTCGGTGGCGACTCTTGCTAACCGCAACATTTGCGATCAAACGCAAAACCTTCAAGTCAGTTATCCCACTGTATCACACTAAGCCATTGGATTGACTTGAATCGCACAGATCAAATAAAAAATCTCCATCACACTTTATTGTTTCCAAAGGAATGGGAAAAGAGCGAATAACCCAAAAAGAGGGGGAGAGAATCTAAGTTCGGGGGTTGGTTATGCAAAGGGAAGGTATTAGCATCCTGAACATCTACGGTACTCCGCATGAACCTCTTTGAAAATCTGCGTATTTTGGCTATAAATGTTGTATACAAAAATAGATTGTGGGGATGAGGAAAGAAGTATATATTTTTTTATGATTTTTGCACCCACCACGGTTGCAAACCTTTAGTGCCTACGTACCACCTTCCGTGCAATAGGGGATCATGTTACTCATAGTTCACCTTTAGAAATTTTAAAACACAAGTGTGTTGGTTAATTTTAAGAGACGAGACATCAACGTCTTATCCGAGTGGAAAATATACTTACTACCTACGATTATGAGAAAGGAGAATTTGCATTATCTCAAAGTGGAGGATATGGCTTGGACTTTAAAATCAACAAAGCCTCGCTCAACGGCCAAGTGGAAAATATCTCATTTCATTACTTATCGTAGAAGTATAGTAGCTCACATCACTACAAGGATTGACAAGAGACTAATCTTTTGAGAAAATTTTAACGATAAGAGCCAAAATGGAAAAATGATTTGAATGAGATTGATTGAATTTTAGTCTTCTCACAAAAATGTCAAAGTATTATTAAATTGATTGAAGTTTGATTAAGAAAATATTTTTGAAAATGCATGGACCTAAGTCCAAGTTTATTACGAAAGAGGTTCAAGTTTAAAAACAAGAAGAGTTTTCAAAAGGAGGGAGAAGATTTTTGAAATTAAAGAAGATGGGAGGAGATGAAGGGACTATCCTAAAGCATAAGATAAAAGCTAGGGAAAAGAACCGTCTAACCAACAAGAAGCCAACACCTGACATAATGAGTCAATGTAGAATTACCATCATTTGGATTTGAAACCAAACAAGCAAAGATAATAAACCTTTTAAGAAAACCAAGCTTCAATTGCATTAAGTCTTCACAAAAATTGGGCAGAGTAACAGCTGTATACAGATGAATTCCCGATTACAGACAAAGCATATAATCACAATAACCTGCACACAAAGCAAACAAACAAACAACCCAATGTATTGGGGAGAAACCCCAAGAGCTCCAGTCAAAATAACAGTTGAGGTCACAAGGTCTCAAGGTAGGTCAAAGTCTCTAATCCTAAGTCCAAGAAATTCATAATCTCCATAATTCCAAGGATAGTAACCAAGTAGCCCAAGTAACATTAAGGTTTTTATTATTCAAGTTGGTTATTAGTTATCTTCAAAAAGAAAATGAAAGCTCAAGTGAGCAAAGTAAAAATGACATAAAAGTAAATGCTCAAATGAGCAAAGATGAAAATAGCATGAAATGTAAATGCTAAAATAAATGTGCTTAAAGTAAAGAGCATAAAGTAAAGGCACAAAATAAAGTCAATTGTTAGGAATTAGAGGTTAGTTGAATGACCATCTTGAAACTTGCATTTGAAACTCATTAGAAGATTGATAAAATCAAAGCCTCTCAAAAACAAGTTTCATTTTCTTTTTGTCAAGTATATCACCCATTTAAAATTCTCAAGGTAACAATAAATGATCAATGATTTTAAGCGATTCACTTTGACCAAAGCTTGTAAAAATTCATTAGAGGATTGATAAGACCAAAGCCTCCTAACAATTAATCTCAAGGTTATTGGATCAAAGGATTCAAATTAACATACCCGGGCTTACAAACATGGGTTTGTTCCACGAATGGTCATTTCTTGAATCGGGACAAAATTTAGCGCTATGTTAAGCAATCGTAAGTGGACTTATATAGAAGTCGCACCTATTTTGAGGTCGGTCAATAGCAATCTATGTACTATTTGTTTTGAGAAATGATATGTAAATCATTCTCCAATAACATTTTGTAAAATAAGAAGGGGATAAGATAATGAGGGATGGGGTAAGGATTAAACCACATTTGAACCAAAAATTTAATCAAGCTATTATTAAAATCATTCATCCATTTTTTGTGGAGTTAAACTCAACACTATGGATACAATAATGTTAATAAAGCTCGTGATCAAAATCTCATAGTCCAAGATTAGCCAGAATATATACAAGATAAAATATATTAAAAAAATAAAGAAAAATATTTTCTAAAAATGGTTTAAAATGGATATAAAAGTAGAAAATAACAACTATGTTCAAAACATCCAAGAAAAATCAAATAAGACCATAGAAAAATCAGAAATGAGCTCAAATATTAATATAAAATTATTGGTAATTTTTTAAAGTCAGAAACTATTTTTAAAATTAAAAGAAATAGGCAAAATGAACCAAAAATGATGAAAAATAGTAAAATCAGAAATAAAAATTAAATGAGGTCACCAATATTTGTCAAGAGGTCATTGGATCCTTCTCTATTTTTTTCAGAATTTAAAAATTAAGAAAGGTGTTTTTAAATATTTAAAACAATTCAAATAAAGTGAAAAATCATAAAAAATATCAGAATGCAAAATAAAATTGTGAAAAAATAATAATCAGAAAGAGAAAAACCAAAATGATTTTTCATAATTTTTTAAGATTTTTTGAAGTTAAAATGAATTTTCTATGATTTTTTGAAGTTTAAAACAAATTAAATATAAAAATCAGAAATAAAAAATAAAGTTAAAAAAATGTGGACCAATGGATGAGAGTTAAAGCGGGTTAGTAAGCTAATCCAATGGATCTGACACACTGTGCATATCATGGTCTTTAGTGAATAAAATACAGAATCATCTATTAAATCAGAATTTGAAAAAGAAAAGCATGCTATCATTGGTTGAGAGATGACACGTTGGTCATCTTCAACCTCCAACCACGAGATTTGCAGGTCCCTGAAATGGCAAAATTAGAACACGAGATCGGTAACATTTGCTTCGTCTCTTCAAGACGATTCCAATGGTACCTTCGCGAAAAATTTATATAAGTTGTAGCTCAATCATTTTGAAAGGAAAGGTTTAAAAAGGGATTTGAAAATTCATGGTCAAAACACACTTGCAGTTGAAAATAAATGTTGCGACTAGAATCAGGATGATGTGAGCTTCATAACAATATCAAAGTTTGATAGAATTGGTGAAGAAATCTACCTATTGAAGTTCAATTACAGAGCTCTGAAACTTGACTTGGCTAGCACGATTTAGGATGTCTTAAAGCTTAATTCTTCTTCTGTTGGCTTCAGTGAGGTTCAAGGAAGGTGAATTGACAAAGAAAATGGATTGAGGAAAGCTGTAAAAGCAAATTCGAAGTTGCACAAAATTGGGTTCAAGAGGAAGTTGGCAAGGTGATTCTGGCTCTCTAAGCCTGAGGAAATGAATCATGTATGACCCTCTATTTATAGGGAAGCTGATTGAATGCTCAAGCAAGTGAAATGATGAAGTTTGGAGGGAAATCGTGTGAAGTTGCAAACATGAAAAGTGTGACTTCTATTTTGATCAAAACTCATCCAAAGCTTGTGTTTTAATGTGATAATCACTTATGGAAGTTCTTTAAACCTGATTAGAAGAAAAATAACGCATAAAATTTGTGTTTAGAAGCCAAATCAAGGATTTCAAATTCTGACTTGAGGTGAAACTTCAGTTTCAAGGTACCATGTTCAAATTAATGGTGTGCATGATTCAGGGCATCTTAAGATTTGATTCCTTATACATTGGAAAGATGAGAATATAAGCTTTACAATATGTAAAGAAGGGAATCAAATGGATGCTTGAGCTGAAAATTATGATGAGTCAAAGTTGAGAAAAAGAGGTTGACTTTTGTACTTATAAAAATTCTAAGTTTTTTCTTTAAAAATGACCTATAATGTATTGCATCCAAACATGTCCTTCCACTTGAAATTTGCTCTTGACCAAAAAATATGGCATGAAGTAGATCTCTTGAATGACATTTTGAGACTTGAACCATTTAAAATCTCCAAAAAATGAGAAAGTTATGACATGTTGAAGTTGGTGAAAATTCATGAGATGAACTATAATCTTTTGCATCCTTAGGGCATCTTCCATCCATTTTCAAACTTTTCACATAAAAGAAGATTTAAGGTTCACATTATTAAAATCATTATGGAAAAAGAATGGGCTCAAGGAGATAAAAATTGGCCAAATTGTGATCTTTTGAAGTCACATAAGGGATTTTAATGGTTTATCTAGAGGACTTGTAATCTTTCTTCATCATTAGGTATCTTCCACACAAAATTTTCTTGAAACTTGTGAAGTGATTTGTTGGTAACCATTTAAAGATAAGCATATCTTTGGAATAACTCAAAAATATCAAAAGATGAGCAAGATATAGCCCTTTGGAGTTAAAAAAATCCTAGCTCCTAGAGCAACAAAATGCCTTGGAAACCCTTTTAAATTTTGACAAACCTCCTTGTACAAATACTTTTGTCATGTAAATAGAAGTTGTTGAGGATGATAATGAGGAACCATAGAAACCATAACCAATTCCAAATACTGTTAATTGAGGGAGATATGCACTTGTGATCAAGAAATCAAAGACTTATCCAATTAGGTCAAACTTCTTCCATCAACCCTTACATATTTGGACTATCTTTGAAAACTTGAGGCATGATGGATCATAATAGACTTTATCAATGATATTAATTCAAGGTATATTCAATGATGGGGCTTAAATCTCAATGAAACTTTGTTTGAAAAAGGCATGGGAATAAGCTCATGAACTTGTAGAGCAACTTGATGGAGTAGGTTGTGCTTTCACTTATGATATCAACAATTAGTGCAGACATTCATTGTATTTATTAGTTAAAAGTTAATCAATACAAGACATAGATATTCACAAAATACAAGTCAAGGTGCTTGGTGATTCCCCATGAGCAAAGCTAAAGATAAGGAGAAGAACCAAACCCCAATGTGTGATCTTGTTGCATTATGATGGTATGAGATGATAGAGGAATCTTAGGGGCAAAAATTTGGGTACAACACCTGACCGGAGCTAACTCGCTGGAAATCACTCTACCATCGGAAAACCCTTCTTCGACCTCTTGTGCGACCGAACTTCCTCCTAGCCACCCGAGACTGTTGTTTTCTTCTTTCTCCCTCCAGGGGGTTGCTCTCTTTCTTCTATAACCAAATCCCTCTCTACTTATGATGTTTCTGTGTTGATATTTTATTTGGAGAAACAAAGTTTTCGAAAATTCTTTTCAAGATCTACTACACCTAGTGTTTTTTTTTTTTAAGAAAATCATTTTTAAAACTAAAACAATGGTGTTGAGATGAAGAGGAAAATGTATAAAAAAAATCAAAATCACACTTTTCGTGGTGGCGCTGCCGCGAGGCTTGTTGGCCGCCACCGTGAACCACCATCTCTTCCACCCCTGTTCTCTATCCCTTCGCCTCTGTTTTCTCTCTCAGTCTGCTTTCCTTCTTGTTTTATTTATGTTGAATGGAAATAAGAGGAAAGGTGGAAACATAGAAAGAGAGAGTAATCTTTAAAAATTGAAAAAAAGTTAATGTTATTGTTGTTGTTATTTTGGAAACGTAAACAACACGATTTACTGGAAAAATGGTGTCTCTTCCTCTCTCTGTCTCAGTTTGTGCGCCGCCTTCTGTTGGAGAACAAGTGGTCCCTCCGCCACTTGTTCTCACCTAAGAAGAGGATGAGCTGATTCCATACGCGTGTGTACACAGTATAATCATAGGCATATATATGGACCTCTTAATGTGTTTACTACACTGAATTTGGCCAGATCTAAAGGCTACAATTAATATGTTTTAATTTCTTTTTTACTTTGTTATTGTTAATTCACTTTATGCTTTAAAAATTCATAATAAATTCATTTTTTGTCCAAAAATTCTGAAAAAATTCACAAAAATCATTTTCTTTATTTCTGACTTTCTGGAATTTTATTTTTATTTTTTATATTTTTAATCATTTTTCACTTATTTGAGTGATTTTAATTAGTTTAAAAATACTTTTCTTCTTTTAAAAATTACCAAAAAATTTGTAAAAATATTTGAGATCACTTCTGAATTTATATGGTCTCTTTTAATTTTTCTTTGATATTTTGAATATAGTTTGCTATTTTTCCTTTTATTTTCATTTTAAAAACAATTTAAAAATAATTTTCTCATGATATTTTTCTTATTAAATACAATTTTATTTTTGTATATAATCTGGATGATCTTGGATCATGTGAATTTTAATCATAAGCTTCATTAACATCATTGGATCTTGGGTGTTGAGTTTAACTCCACCAAAATGGATGAATGATTTTAATGATAGCTTGATTATTTCCTTTCTTCAAATGTGGGATTTAACTATTTATCTATCTTTACTTCATCCCTTTCTTATTTCCTTTTAAGTGATCATTTGTGGCCCAAGCTTTATGCTTGAAATTATCCAAGTATGATTGATTATTGAACCATGGTTCAAAACCTTTGAAACTTGTTGTTAGGAGGCTTTGATTTTATCAATCCTCTAACAATTCTTCATCAACTTTGACCTAAGTTCAATCGTCAATCATCATTGATCATTTATTATGGAATTCATCTTTACATCATCTCTTCTTTTTTTTATCACGACTTAGGTCTTGATCTTTGGTTTTTACTTGTGCTACATATTTTGGGAGCTTGGTTTCTATCATATTTCTAATATGTATGATACATACATTGTTATTGAACGACCTCAAAATAAGTGTGACTTCTATATAAGTCCACTTCTGATTGCTTAACATAGTGCTAAAATTTTCCTGATTTGAAAAATGATCATTCATGATCCAAACTCTATGTTTGTAAGCCCGAGTATGGTTGATTGGTCATCTTTAGTCAAATACCTATGAAATTTGTTGTTATGAGGCTTTGATTTTATCAATCCTCTAATGAGTTTTCATTATACTTGGTCTAAGATCATCATTCAATCATCATTGATCATACTTTGTGACTATTAACAACTAACTTACTAACCATTAACAATTAACTTTATTTTATGACTTTTATTTTTTTATGCTTTCATTTTTATGCACTTTTATCTTTAGCATTTACATCTCATGTTATTTTCCTTTTTGCTCATTTGAGCATTTATTTTTATGTCATTTTATCTTTTCTCACTTGAACTTTTCTTTTTCTTCTGAAGACACTTAATAACGAACTTGAACATTAAAAGACTTAAGCTTCTCATTTTGGACTATTGGATACTATCCTTGGCATTTTGGAGTTTTGGATCTCGTGGACTTAGGATTAGAAACCTTGATACTTGGAGACCCTGAGACCTTTGAACTTTGTTTACTTGTTATTATTCTGCTTGTATTGGGAAATCTTCTGTGTGGAGGTGTTATTCTGTTGGCCTTAAGTGATCTATATGGTACATGGCTCAATATTGAAGACCTTGCTTTGGGTTTTAAAACCTTGGGATTTCTTTGATACTTCTTTGCTTGTGATTTATTTTCACATGGATGATTAGTAAGCTCTTAGTCTATTTGGTACTTGTGGCTTTTAATCCAAAGGATGAGAATTCTACATTAACTTCATAATGTCAAGTGTTGGCTTCTTGTTTGGTTAGACTTTTCCTTACCTTAGTTTTTACTTTGCGCTTTAGGATAATCTCTTCATCTCCTCCCATTCTTCTTTAATTTTCAAAATCTTCTCCCTTTTTCAAAGGATTCTTGTTTTCTAACTTGAATCGCTTTCATAAAAAAACTTGGACTTAGGTTCATTCATTTTCAAAAATTCTTTTCTTAATAAAATCATCAATCAATCCGAGATATGACTTCTTTCTTAAATACTTAAAAAATACAAAATAAATTCAAACCTTTTTTCCATTTTGGCTTTTTCTCTTTAAAACCTTTTTCTTAAAATTAACCAACACGCAAAACTTTTCAAAAATTTTGAGAAGAACTACGAGTGCCCTGATCCCCTATTGCATGAAAGGTGGTACGTAGGGACAAAGGTTCACAATCGCGGCATGTGTAAAAATTGTGAAAAAATAATTCTTTTCTCATCTCCACAATCTATTTTGTAAATATTTTTTTATAGCCAAAATACACAGATTTTTAAAGAGGTTCATGCGGAGTACCGTTGATGTTTAGCTAATACCTTTCCTTTGCATGACCACCCCCCTTACCTTGATCTCTATTTTATTTTGGGTTTATTTGCTCTTTTCCCATTCCTTTTGGATAAAATAAAAGTATGATGGCGACTTTCACTGATTTGCGAGTTAAGTCAATCTAATGGTTTAGTCTCAACATTTCTACCGCTACACAACCTTTTAACCGACGATCTCTCAGCCTCTTAAACAGTTCTAACCTTATTGTTTAATCGATGATCTCTCAGCCTATTAAACAATACAGAGAATTAAGAATCGATACTCTGTGAATGTTAGACTAAATCTATGTATAGAGTTCAAAATCTAACAAATGTTCATCTTAGATCAAGTTTCGAACTGTATTTCTCAATAACAATTCAAACCCATGAAGATAAGTAGTGAAACAAAGATAACATCGGAATAGATTCATAAATAAATTATATACAACACCATGATTAATAAAAATACATACGATTATGATAAACTTACATCCAATCCCAACAAGAAAGTGACTTAGCTACTCGTGGTAGCTAAATACAAAGAGAAGAGTGAAGATGATCATGCATCAATTGTGATTTCTCAGTGATTGATGCGAACTCAACTCATGATCTTCAAGATGCTCTATCTCCTGTTGTTTTCTAAGTTTCTCTCTCACTAAAATGGTGTGTTCTAAAAGTATGAAGTTAAGAGCTATTTATACAAAACAGTAAACACATACCGCGCTAAGCCTAAGCAGAGCTCTCTTAGCGTTGCTAAAATATAAAACAAAAGTTAAAACGTCACAAACGATGCTAAGCATGGAAAAAGGGAGCTTAGTACGCTACCCCCTGCCTAACCACCTCTAAGCGCTCTTTGAGCGCACTAAGCCCAACCTGCAGCTTTTGATTTCCTACCAAAAAATGCATCTTGAAGCTTTTCTTGTGCCTTTTTTTAATAAGATAATAAATAAAAAGAAAAAGAATCACAAAAAGAGAGGGGGGACTATACCAAGACCCTCTCAAGAATAAGAAAACCTAAAGAGTGGTAAATTTAGCCTATTCTTTACAAAATCTAATCTAATACACAATGGTATAGAGGAAAAGTGAGTAGTATTGGTCAAAGCTAAACCTAAGTTAGCAAGAGCATCTGCACAACTATTCCATTCTCTATAAATATGAGAAACAATAAATTTCAGCTTAGATACAACGTTGATGCAATTTAGTCAATGATTGCTAATCAACCAAGAAACACTATATGAAGGATTAAAAGCTCTACTGCAAAATTCCAATTCCTCTCATGAGTGAAATCTACTGCAAGCATTTCACCTGAGAGCTCGACAATGAGAGAGTTAGAATCACCTAAAGGAGAAGCAATAGCACCCAAAAAAGAATCATGATTATCTCTAGCAATAACCCCACAGGCGGAGGCACCTGAAGATATGGAGGAACCGTCACAATTTAACTTAGTCGAATTCCCAGGGGGGGACTGCTACAAAACCTCCAAAATATTCGGAGCACGAGGCAAACAAATGATAATTTTAAACCTTTTAAGAATCTCAAAATCGTGCATAGAAAGATGTGAATCAACAACAATGGCATTCCCGATAATGGAGACTGCTACCATAATAGAAGAAATAGAGGAAGAGAAAGAGTGAAGGATATCATTAAATCTAACCAAATTGTGAACCTTCCAAATAGAGTTGAAAGTGAAAATGATGCCAACTTTGGAAATTACCTTATTCTCTGAACCAGCCATCCCAAGAAATCTCCAAATATTCGGTCAGAGAAGCCATGATTGATTTTTAGCATGCTCTTAAGCTACAACCAAAGCTTAGAGGCAAAAGGGAATGTAGAAAAAAGGTGAAAAATTGTTTCCTCAGATAACCCACAAAGGTCACATTTGGAAGGGAAAGAAAAACTGCGCTTTTTCCATTGATCATCAGTCGAGAGCTTATTATGAATCAGCTGCCACACCGTGAAATACTTAGCCATAGTAATGAACTTGTTCCAAATACACAACCATGTCTCCAAATTAATATCTTTATGACGTTTAAAGCCATAAGGATTTAAGAGATATGTCACCACTAATACAATGATGCCAAATTCTAGTATATGGTCGAGCATCACAAGGAATATGACAAGTACTAATCTGGGCCTGAATAGAGGGAGGGATAATGGTGGAGGATAAAGAAAAATCCCAAATTCCATCAACAATAATATTGCTAACCTTTACGTCTTCAATAACCGCCGGAGCATCATCCTCGAGACATAACAGAGAGCCATACCAACTATCGTACCAAAGATTAATCGAGCTACCATTACCGAGGCACCAAGAAGAATTTTCCAACATGTTGCTCATTTCGTGCTTAGTGTTGGACCATAAAGATGAGTAAATGTGATGATTGATGAAATTGTTCTTGTGAAAAACCGACTCTGAAGAAGAAGCGTTCAGCTGTCCGAAGAATTAAAAATTGCCCAAGCTCTTTTCAAGTTGAACGCGTCATTGAGGTTGAAGAGCGATCTAATACCAAGCCCGCCTTCAGCTTTGGGTTTTCAAATATTCATCCAAGTCACTGTCACTATTTTATTTTTGGATATTTCTCCACTCCAAATGAACCTCTGAACAACCCTCTCAATATCGTAAAGAAGAGACGCCGACCAAGAATGAACCGCCATGCTATGATTCAGCATACCATAAATGGTGGATTTAACTAATTCCACTCTACCACCAAAAGATAGAATTAAACCTTTCCAAGCAGCCAACTTGTTGATGATTCTGTCGACAATAGGCTGCAGAAAAACCCTATTCGGTTTCCCTTTAAAAAGCGGCACCCCCAGGTATATAAAAGGGAAAGGACCCTTTTGGAAATCTGAACGATCAGCAAGAATATTGAGGCGAGATAGCGACATGTAACCACCATAAATAAAAGATTTTCCATAGTTTACTACGTGACTCGAAATATCCGCATAATCTGTGAAAACAGAAGTGAGAGCTTAAATGTTAGAGAATTTTCCTTTGCAAAAAATAAGCACATCATCAGCGTAGAGAATGTGCGAAGGAACCGTAACATTTTTAGGGCTTGAGATGAGCTCTAAGTTGTTGGCAGCCACCAACTGATATATCCTTCTGCTATCTACCTCATCATCCAAACAAAACAGCAATAGCGAGACAGAGTCTCCTTGACGGACGCCACAAGAACATCGGAAAAACCCGTGCAGAACTCCATTAACATTGACCGACAGAAAAGTCAAATGAAGAATAGAGGAGATCCACGAACAAAACTTTGTATTAAAACCAAAAGAACTTAGGACTTTAAGAAGAAAGTCCCAGTTAAGCATATTGAAAGCTTTCTTGATATCCACTTTTAAAGCAATATTGCCACACCAACTCTTAGAATCCAAAAGATTAACCGCTTCTGAAGCCAAGCCTATACAATCATGAATATTCTTGCCCTGAATGAAACCCCTCTGCTCATGCGAAACCAAAAAATGCATAAAAGAAGCAAGTATGTCCACAAGAACTTGAAGTTCAAAATGGCGATAGGGTGAAACTGCTCCAACGAATCAGCACCCTTATTTTTGGGAATGAGAACAATTGAGTTGGAATAAAATCCTGGCAGAATCCAACCATTGAGAAAAAAATTCTAAGACAGCATTCGAAACATCCATTTTTACAATATCCTATTGAGTTTGAAAGAAAACTGCCTCGAAACCATCCAGGTCAGGAGCACTATCCTTGTTCAAAGCAAAAACCGCAACAGTAATCTCCTCCATAGAAGGAGGCCTTGTGATTATATCGTTAAAATTTTCGTCCACCACCAAAGGGATAGTGTCTTCCACCAAACCAAAGTCCGACACAACAACAGAGTTAGAAGAAAAAAAAATTGGAAATAATTAACTGTGTAGACTATAATCTCTTAGGGGTCAGTAAAAAAAAATTGGAAATAATTAACTGTGTAGACTATAATCTCTTAGGGGTCAGTATTCGCCCTGCCCTCGTGCTTCAACAAGGAAAGCAGTTTCAGCTTGTGCTTAATTTTGGTGACACGGTGAAAGTAAGCAGTGTTATGATCACCCTCCAAGTGCCATTTCACTCCAGCTTTTTTCCTTCCAAAAGCACTCCTTCATGTCTAACGCAACCACAAGAGCATTCTAAGCTGAAAGTTCCTGCTGCCAAAGTTGGGCATCACCTCCATCAAATTGAATTTGACATTGAATTTTCCCCAAAGTCTCTTCCGCACACTTAACATTGTTTGACACATTACCAAAGATCTTGTGGTTCCAACCTCTAAACTCATGTTTCAACATCTGAAGCTTTTTGGTCAGAACAAACATGCGGAAACCAATAACCTCCTTAGCCCAAATTGATTCAATAAGCCTTCTACAATCGCTATGGAGGGACCAAGTTTTAAGGAATTTGAATTGGGACACCACCTTAACTTCATTGGAATGGAATTCGAAAAGTAGTGGGTAAGGGTCAGAAGAAATTTTATTAAGAGCGGAGACCGAGATATTAGTACAAATATCAAGCTAGGGCAGATTACCAATAGACCTGTCGAGCCATCTCTCCACAAGCGGATAAGAATCCCTCTTGTTTTACCACATGAATATGGCGCCAGAAGTGGAAAAATGAATAAGATTATTGGTATCAGACCAGTTTTTGAAATCAGGCATAGGTTTTCTAGCCGTTTATGTCTTCCATGTTTCTCATGGGCGCCAATAATTGCATTAAAATCCATAATAAAATCCCACGGAAGAAGATGCGAAGAGAGAAGCTTTTGAAGATCCGCCAAAAGAATATGCTGATGTATGAGATTGTTGGAGGAATACACTCTGGTGCAAGACAAAACACGATTATCCATAATGAAGGAGATAACCTGATCTGAAGAAGAAATTAAAATAGGGGACAGATCCATAGTGCATAATTACCATAAAGAGGGCTGAGGCTTTATGTTGGAAGCAAAAATATTAAATCATAAATGACGAAACCAGTTATTCGAGAGATTTACGAAATCCAATTTTGGCTCCGCAATGAAAATGAAATCGGGATTATGTAAATTGATGAGTCTTTTCGAGGCTAATCTAGGAGGAGCATTAGCCATCCCCCTAATATTCCAATAAGTACACTTCATGAGGAAGGATTTTTAAATCCTGCTTGAGACTGAGTAGTATATTGCTACTTTTTCTTAACCGATTGCTTCTTATTAAGTTTTGAGACTGCAGAAGTGAATATACCCTCTTCAGGTATACGTTGCTCCCCTAATGCTTCCAAGTTATCCCTCGAACTGTTAAGGAAAATCGCTACCACAGTAGGGGAAACATTGGCTTCAACATCTTTATCATGAACCTTTGTAGTTGCAACAAGAAAAGAATCAACAAAGGAAGATTGTTGAGAATCAGATTCTTATGTCGGCTGATAGACAAAATTTAAAGGATTATGGATAATCTGGTTAGGAACCAGGGAAGGATCCGGAGCAGGAACAAACTCTAAAACATGGCCACCATCCCAAGAGTTGGAAGAATGGTTAACATCAACATTACCAAGCTCCGAAAGGTTACCAAGAGTTGAAAGTTTTTTTCGAAGAGTCACAACAATGAGAGGCGTAGAGCCTTTGGGCCAAAGGACACGGCCGTGTAGTTTGGTATTGCATTCGTTAAGACCCGCTAAGTATTCTTCCTCCGGAATGGTGATGGAGGGTCAGTCACCTTTGATTACAGGTTGAGGAAGATAAGAAATCAGAATGTCATATACCCCCTTGAGAGCCTGTGCAAACGATTTGGTAGATGTCTGAGCATTGTGTAGATATGGAATGGAAATGGGAGAGCTATTTATGGAAAAAGGTCCTCAAAATCCATGAGATGCATCAGTTAGACATGGCGATGAAGGGGGAGCTTTAGGTTTTCTATGGTTGAAGAGGCGATAGTTGATCAATTGCTTCACCAATGCAAGGAAACCTACAAAATAAGATGCAAACGATCAAACTAAATGATATTTACATAAAATTTGAGGTTTTGACTTATTAATTCAAAGAAATAATCTAATAAGTTCCACAAAATACTATTAATAATAACCATAATTTGGCACTTATGAAACATCTAAAAGATGTCAAGAAAGATCAGGAGGATTATTAATCATGTGTAAAACATATATTTATTAACTTAGTTTTAGTTTCCTTGGCGAGGAGTTTGTGGGGATTAATGTGATATGAATGGGTACATGGATCTATTTTCATTGTGAATGTCTACTCTTCATGCTTCATTCAAAACAAAAGAAAACTTTGGAAATACTTGTGTGAATTTAAAAGTAAGTTCCCTAGTGGAGAGTGGCGTATAGTCGGAGACTTTAATGCAATTAAGAAGGTGAATGATAGGAAAGGGAAAAACATTGTAGTAAATCGAGGGGTAATTCTTGAATTTGGATATTTCATATAAATAATGGGTTTCGTGGATGCTCTTATGTCTAGAGGCAAGTTTACATGGTACATATTAAATGGTAGTGCTATGAGCAGAGGTAATGTCTCAAACTAAGGGCCAAAGCCTTTCAAAATCTTCAATTGCTGGATGGAACACCAAGAGTTTGTACCATTAATGGAAAATGTTGGGAATTCAAATGTTGTACAAGGTAAAGTTGTGTTTGTATTAAAAGAAAAATTGAAAAATATGAAAGAGTACTTAAGAAGATGGAACAAATAAGTGTTTGGAATTCTAGACTTGGAGGTAGAGTTTGTTGTGAATAAATTCAATAGTTTAAATTAATTTGTTAGTGATTCTATGGTGGACATTGATAGTGTGGCAGACAATCATTTTTTTTGCTTCATGCAAGGTTTGGCAATTAATGCAACACAAAGAAAGCATTCTAAGACATAATTTTAGGCATAAATGGATCAAAGAAGGAGACTCAAACTCTAAGTTTGTTCACAAAGCCATGAAGAAAAGGTTTTGAAGGAATAAAGTTTTGGGACTCATCACAAATTCAAGGAGGTTAGTACAAGTTAAAAAAGTGAAAATGGAAATTAAGAATTGCACTTGTAAAAAATTACAAGTGTGCATGTTTCCACTGTAAGGGTAGGGAAACTCAGAGGCCTTAGTAGATTTATAATATGATTTTGGGGTGAGGGCTTACCCACGACGGTGAGAAGCCGTGTACGATGGTGTTTTTAGGTGATTTAAGAAACCTCCTCACTTGAGATGAGACACTCTGCTATAGTGACTAGTGATACTTGGTAGCAAGCATACAATCACCAACAGTTGTGTGTTAAGGCTATATTGAACATAGTTGTCTTTAGGGTGTAGAGAATGTGTATAACTTGGGGTCTATAGGACCTAGGGTTTGAGTCACCCTTAGTAGCGTCAACTACTCCCCTCTTCTCTGGGGAAGTTATTTGAACACCAATATTTCAGGAGTTAGTGGAGACTCCTTCTTTCTTGGCTCACATGCTAGGGTTTCCTCTGGGTGAGTCTCTAGATCATCGGTCGGGCGACATGACTCCTGGGAAAGGGTGCCCTGATTTTGAACATATGCAAATATAACACTACAAGACTCATTTTGAGAACATATTTAAAGAAATAAAGACAAAAAGACCTTTATTGGACGGTGTGGAGTTTAAGCAGCTGTCATTAGATGGGAAAAATTCAGTACTTGAGGTTTCTTTCTCTTTAGAGGAAATAAATGATGTGTCGTAGCTTAATGATAGGGATAAAATCCCTGGTTCAGATGAATTTAATTTAGGATTTTTCAAGGAATGTTTGAAGATACATAAAGAAGATGTCCTAGATTTTGTTAATGAATTTCATATCAATGTAAAGGTACCAAAAGAAGTTACTGCTTCACTCCTAGCTCTGATCCCAAAAAATAGACAATTCTCAATGTCTATATGAGTACATGTCTATATGTTTAGTTGGAAGCTTGTGTATAATCATAATTAAGCTATTGACATTAAAAATAAATATGGTAATGGACAAATTGATCTCCAAGAGCCAACCTTTTTTTTAGCTCAATGACATATGAAAGATGGGGTGCTGGTAGTGAATGAATTGTTGGACTTTGCAAAGAGAAATAAGGAGGAATTATTGTTGGTGAAGGTTGATTTTGAAAAGGCCTATTATTGTGTATCATGGGACTATCTCATATACATTATAAATAAGATGGGCTTTAGCATCAAATGGCTAAAATGGACGGAAGCTTTGGTGTTCACTAGTTCCATGTTTATGGTAGTAAACGGTAGTCAAAACTTGGAATTTCAAGTTTGGAGAGGCTTGTGAAAATGGGATCCCTTATCCTCATTCCTTTTCTTAATGGTTGTTGAAGGATTGGCCAGTTTGGTGCATAATGCCATCAGTTTGGGAGAGTGTCGAGGTTTTTAAGTAATGAAGATGTACATTTTTAGTTATTAAATTTTGTAGATGATACCATAGTGGTATGTGATAGGTCATGGAAAATTTATGGAGTATAAAGGAAATATTAAGGGATTTTAAATGGCATTAGAATTGTGGGTGAACTTATTTAAAAGTAAGCTTTATGGAATTAATTGAAAGGAATAGTTTTTGCAAGAAACCTATATTTTTCTATCTTATAGCGTTGACTTTATCCCTTTATTATTTCTTGAGATTCACGTTGGGGCCAATCCAAGTAAATGGGAGACTTAGAATCCTATTATTACTAAGCTTCAAATAAGGTTATCATCATGACGAGGAAAATAGATATCCCTAGGAAGAGTGGTGGTGATGATGAATGTAGTGTTGATAAACATTCCAGTGTATTATTTCTCTTTTTACAAAGAACCTGAGGTAATATTGAAAGAGATTGTGAAGATGTAGCATGATTTCTTGTGGGGTGGTGATGAAGGGTAAAATAAAATCAACTAGATAAGTTGATTGAATATATGCAAGTTCAATAAAGAGGGATGGCTTATTGTGAAGTATTGTGGAAGGTTCAATCTTGCTTTACTATGCAAATGGAAAAGGAGAATCTTGACTATGCCAAATTTAATCTGGTATGAATCATTATCTTATAGGTAAAGAGATTTAAAGACAAATTTATTGATGTTGTAGCCCAACAAATGGATTGAGAGACTCCTTATGGTGGAGAGATGTGAGATCAATGAGGGTTTGTTCATTGGTTGATCATAATTGGTTCTCTAGATCCATTAATTGCAAACTTCAAAATGACATTAACATAGGCTTTTGGAAGTATAACTGACTTGGACCTATCCATTTTTACATCCAATATGCACGTTTATATGTGATCTCAACCCCAATTAAAAATTTTCTGAAATGGGGAGTTGGTTTAAAAGCACATGGACTTGTGTTAGGTTTTAATGTGTTGGCTTCATTTTGTTAAAACAAGTATTTCAACAAGATATTTATCTACGATGTCGTGACTTATGTTAGGTTTTAATGTGTTGGCTCCATTTTGTTAAAACAATTATTTCAACAAGATGTTGGACAAGATGTCGTGACATATTAGTACGACATCATAGATAAATATCTGTTTTTCTTTTGTGAAGATTTTTTTTAGCGCAAGATCACTGAAGATTTGATGGAAATATGATTTGCACAATCTGTGGTTAATTAAGCATATATTTCTCAAGGCATCAAATATCTGATTTTTTTCCTCAATATTGGATGACGTAACATTCAAAGAAACATTATATTTTACACCAGAATATTTTGCTGAAGAGTTGATTTAATTTGCAGTTTATTTTGCCATATTTGATTTTCAAGCCCAAGTTGTTTATCTGGCTATAAAAAAAGAATCTAAACCGTAGAAAATCACTAATCTGGTGTGTGAAAATTTCAATTAGGGTTTAGTTTGTTCATTGTTCATTATTAGCCTCTCATGTATCGTTTGATGCTTGAGTTGGACTAATAATTGACTTGTAATTGTGAATCACTCATGAGTTTTTAAGCAGTAGTGGATTTTGTTTATTGGTGTGTGTCTCATTCTTGTTTGTTTTTTGTTTTGTCATTCATTATGTGATTGAAGGGAAGTGAGAGAGGTCTCATATCTAGGAGATTCTTAGATAGAAATTACATGGATAGTGATTAGGTGCAAAGTTTGTAAAACCAAAGGTTATTTAGAAATTCAAATTAATATTGCTATAGTGGATTTATTTCCTATCTTGGATGTCCCCGGGTGTAGGTGACACTACACCGAATTGGGTTAACAATTGACCTGTGTTATATACTTCCTGCAAATTACTTTAAATTTTTTATTGTTCTGTCTTTTATTATGATGTCTTAACATTGCGCTCGACATTCAGTTTGATATCCTGGTGTTGTGACATCGTATACAACATATGTCTTGTTGTGCCAAAATTTTAAATTAGAATATTGATTTGGTTAAGAATGTTCTCAATGAAGAAGGTATCTAATTGGATGAAAATATGGAGATCCATTATATGGTTAAGCCTAAATCTGAGTTATAAGTTATTTTTGTTTGGGAGAAAATGGTCATGGATTTTTTATCAAGAGCAACTATGATACATTGTCTGAGTTATGCAACTGGGATAGCCATGTGAATGAAGACAGACTAAGAGGGCTTGATAAGTTATGGATAACAAAGGTGCAAAGAAAAGTGTAGGTCCTTGGCTGAAGACTGTTGTTTGATCGACTATCAACTAATATCAGTCAAGCAAGGTGAAGGGTTCTCATTAAAAGTCATAATTTGGTGTATCCTTTGTGTCTTGAACTAGAGGAGGGCGTTATCCACACTTTCATAGGTTGCTCGGTTAGAAAGAAATTATGGAAGAAGGTAAATGATTGTATTGGTATTACAGAAGTGGAAGAGCAAGAATCCATTACATTAGACTTAGGACACTTATGTGGTTTGATAAAAAGAAAATTCAAAGAGAAACTTCTATGTTTTTTGGGCAGAAGTGTGTTGAGCTATATGGTTAAGTAGAAACAACATATTATTCAAAGGAGGATTCTTGGGTAAGATGGATATTGTAAGGAGGATCAAATTACTGTCATGTAAATGGTACCAACCTAAGCTGAAGAGTCAATTTCTTCTTGCCAATGGTTGGATTGACACTTTTACTCGAGGAGGTGTTTATCTAGTAAATTTTGATCCTATTATAAAGTGGTTTTTTTGTTTTGATTCTCATGTTTTTTTTGCACTTATCATTTATTTAGAAGTTTTATTTTAGTTTGTTAAATATATGTATTTATTTTTAGCTTTAAACTAGTAACAAACCCGTGATATCGCACGGGTCTCGTCTGGATTCACATTCCATTTATAGATTATTAAATTATTAAGTATGTTACCATGTTTTCAGTTGAGTATATGTCTCGTGTAAATCATGTTGGCATTTAACTCCATATTTGTAGCAAGCGTCGGTCCTATCAACAAATCACGTCTGCATGAAGAAATAGGAAAAATTATATACTTCTTGAAATACATGGAAAATGTACATACTATATATTTTAATTCAAAATAGATTTTTAATTTGAATCGTAAAGTATAAGATATAAAGTTTACCAACTATCAAAGTGCTTGAAAGACTTCCTTGTACACAACATTAGTAGTAGTAGAACACGGTACATTCTCCTTGTCATGAATTAGGATTTTTAGCCCACTTTTGCTCTTAACTCTTGAAATTGCAACATATAATTGACCATGACTAAACACAGGAGTAGGCAAATACAATCCAACACTATCAAGAGATTGACCTTGTGACTTATTAATTGTCATTGCATAGGAGACAATAATCGGAAATTGTCTCCTAATCAACTTGAATGGCCAAGGTGAATCAGAAGGTGACATAGACATTCGTGGAATGTAAAAAATGTTACCTATGTTCTTTCCAGACATGATTTTTGCCTCAATGACATGATTTTCAAATCTTGTAACAATTAATCTTGTTCCGTTGCACAACCCATCGGCTTGGTCCAAATTTCTCATTAGCATAATAGGTGTACCAACCTTCAATTTGATCCTATGATTGGGAAGCCCTGGCGTTCTTAATTTACTGAGAAATTCAGGAGTTAGAACTTCATATGCTTCAGTATAACTTGAATCTGTTCTATCAATGGAATCAAAACTCAAATACTCTTTCTCTTCTCCTAAAAAAAAGTTTAAAAGCAAAACATAAATAAATTAGTAAAACTATGTTCTTAAATATATATATATATATATATATATATATATATATATATATATATATATATATATATATATATATATATATATATATATATATATATATATATATATATATATATATATATATATATATATATATATATATATATATATATATATATATATATATATATATATATATATATATATATATTATGAATGTAATAATACAGTAAATATAAAACACATGTACCTGGTATCAAGTCTAATACATAATGATTGATTTTGTCCACAACTTCAATGGTTGAAGCAAGAATAGCCTTTCCTTGTAAGAATTCAACATCTTGATATTTTTCCAACAAATTGGGATATGTGTTTTCAACAATTGCTCTTATAGGATCATCAAAATTTGATATTAATAGCTCTTGAAGAATTTCAATATCAACCAAACCATCATTGGGTTCACAAATCTTACCATCACCCACATTTAAAATCCATTTTGAAAATTTCGCTAGTTCATTAGAACTTGTGTTGTCTCTTCCCTCTTGAAGTCTCATATTTTTTGATAGTGTTAAAATCTGGCAATAATCCCATACATAAAATGAACTAATTGATGCATGAACAATATCAGAACGCCCAGCTCTTGGAACAACAGGAAGAATCTGTCTAAAATCTCCTCCAAATACAATAACTTTTCTACCAAAAATAGTATTCTCAACACCCTTTTTGCTCATTACATCTTTAAGGGTTTTATCCAATGCTTCGAAGCATTTCTTGTGAGACATAGGTGCCTCATCCCATATTATCACATTCGTTGCTTCAAATAATTGAGAATGTTCGGTGTCTTTGTCGATGTTGCAAGTTGAGTTGTCAAGCGTTGGCACATGTATTTTGAACTTTAAGTGTGTTGTTCTTCCACCCGGCAATAATAACGAAGCTATCCCACTTGAAGCAACAGTAAGAACAATTTTTTTTTGAGAACGAAGTGCACTTGATAGTGTTCTCCACATGAAAGTTTTACCAGTCCCTCTGTAACCATGCAAGAAAAATACCCCTCCACTCTGTTTGTTAACAGCATCCATGATTTTCTCAAATATCAAACGTTGTTCATCTATAAAATACAATCCAACGGTAGGCAAATACAATCCAACGGTATCAAGTGATTGGCCTTGGGATTTATTAATTGTCATTGCGTTAGAGACAATAATTGGGAATTTTCTCTTAATCAACTTAAATGATCACGGTGACTCAAAATGTGACATAAACATTCGAGGGATGTAAAGATGTTATCTATGTTCTTTAGAGGCATGACTAATAAATATAGACTAATAATATGCACTTGTTTTTTAAGCATTAATATGTATTTATAATAAATCATACAGACTATTCACTAACTTCAATTATATAAGATTTAAAAGATGAATATTAAAATTAACAATCTATAGCCAGTATCTCATAGATGCGTTCTCATCTACCTGTGAATTAAGATGATTTAACAAACTCAGTTGAATCCAAATGAATTAGTTCTAAAAATTTATTAAATCTATTTTAGATATCAATCCATTTTTCCAAACTTAAAATATATGACAACTCCCGTCAAATTTATACTTTTATATTATATGTGCTCACATCTACGTGAGTTAACGAACTTCAGTTGAATCCAAATGAATTAATTTTAAAAATTTATTAAACATATTTTATATATTAATCCATTTTTTCAAATTAAAAATGTATGACATCTCCCGTCAAATTTCAATTTTAAAACTTTTATATTATATCATATTTACATTTTTTTTACAACCTATAATGTATAACAGTTTCCCGTTAAATTACAATTATTTTTAAAAAGAACATAAAAAATAAATAAAATTTATAGATAAAGCTATTATATATTATTTTCTATATTTATTTAATGAATGAAATTTATTTTAGATGAATTTATTATCTAATTTGTATTTAAAAATATAACTTAATTGTCATTTAAAACAGTACATTCAATTCTTTAACTTCAATTATCTGGTATGTCATAGATACATTTATTCTACCCGTGAATTTATTTCATGTACTCAGTTGGTTAATATTAATATAATTACAATATATAATCATTTATCAAATTTGAATTTCTCATTTATAAAAATAATTTTAAATTATTCTCGTTTATAAAAATGAACGCGTGTGTCTATTTATAAAAATATATGAAACTTATACTCTTTTATAAATATAATTGTATCAATAATTGAATTTTTCCGGTTTATAAAAATATTTATAATTTATTCATGTTTATAAAAATTATTATAATTTATTTTTAGTTTGTAAAATTAATTATATTAATATGTAGATTTTTTCTCGTTTATAAGTGTCTTTAACTCGTGTGACAATTTATAAAAACATTTTAACTTATTCATATTAAAAACAATTACATCAATATTTGAATTTTGTTCGTTTATACAAATATTTGTAAGTTATTTAAGTTTATAAAAATAATTGTAAAAATAAATATTTACCATATCATCTTAAATTTATTTATTCAACAGTGATAAATATGTGTCTCTTAGTTAATTACATTTATAAATAAATATCGTGTATTAGTGATATATATTAAATTTATTATCTTAATGTCTAACTAATTAAAATGAATTTATTATTGTCAATCAAAAATTATAATATTAAATAATAATATAATATTATTATTATTATATACGGGAAAAAGAATAAATTAAATCTAAGAATATCGGAAAATTTATTATAATATTAAATAATAATTTAACATTTATTATTACAATGAATCATATATAACATTTCAAAATTATGTATTTATTTCTTATGTTTTATTATATTCGATTTGTAATAAATATTTTTCAGTTTATTGCGAATTTTCAATAATTAAATATTAATGATATTATATAAAATTAATTTCATGAAATAAGTTTATTTAATAAAGTGTTATATAAATATTTAATACATTATATTATACCATTAATTTATATAAAATGATATTAACTTATTCCTGTTTATAAAATTATTGTAATTTTTTTCCGGTTTATAAGCATGTTGAATTTGTGTGTCCATTATTAAAATATATGTAATTTACTATTATTGATATAAATAATTTTATAAATAGTTTAATTTATTACATTTATAAAATTATTTGTAATTTATTCACCTTTATAAAATTAATTATAAATTATTTAATTTATTAAAATGATTGTATCAATAATTTTTTATTTTATCATAAATTTTTATGATTATCATTTATCATTAAATTTTCATGATTACCATTTAATATTTTTTTATCATGATTACAATTATAAAGTTAATTTGAAAAGATTATGATATATTTTAGTTATTTCATAAACTTAAAAAAATTATCAAATCTCAATTGATTTTGTTTTGTTTTATTAACCTTTTTATAGAAATTGAAATAATTTATTTTAGGTCAAATAAGGATCTAAATAATTACAAAATAATATTTATTCTTACATTTATAGAATGATAAATTAAATATTTAAGATAAACATTAGAGTTCTTATTTACTTTATCTTTTATGTATTTATAATATACTTTTTTTGTTAATTTTATTAACAATATATTTATAGTTAACAATACATTATTTAAACTACGTTATTTTTTTCAAGAATATAAATGTAACCTTTCAAAAAATATACACAAATATATTTAGAAGTCGGTAGAAAATTTTATTGGTTAAATTATAATTCCATTCAAAATTTATTGATCATAAATTTTTGAAATCAAATCATGCATAAAAATAAAATGTATTAATGTGACCATTCAAAATATTTTATATATAATAAAAATAAATAATATTAATACCTCCATTCAAAAGATATATTTGTAAAGTTTTGATTTAATTTTTTTCATATCTTTATATATTCTAATGTATATAATATTCCTACAATATGAAACAATATCAAACCTATAATATTAAAAGAGAATTCAAATTTTATTGATCATAATATTTTATGGAATCAAATCATATATAAAAATTAAATATATTTATGTCACCATTCAAAATAATTTCTATATAAGTATAATAAAAATAAATGATAATAATGTCTCCATTCAAAAGATATATTGGTAAAGTATCGAATTAAATGGTACTCCAATATTTGATTAAAAAATTGTAATATTTGTTTTTAATATTGTATAAAAATATATTAATTAGTCGTACTTTAAAAAAATAAATCGTAAATATTTTATTAAAAATTGTAATATTTGTTTCTAAAATTATAGCAATTAAAAATAAAAAAATATCAATACAAAATAAAAATTTTATTCAAATTTCACGACAAATGAGAATTATAATTTTGATTCAAAATAAATTAGAATTTTGAAGGCACATCAACACCAACTTGTAGGAGAAGAGAAATTCGACAATGCTACATTCAAAAGATAAATAAATTCCATTAAAACGCCAACATAATTTGCAGTAGAAAAATATATTATGCCAAAACCAACGTTGATATGACATACAAAATCTGAAAGCAATAATATCAAATCTTGTTAAAAACATTCTTCTATAGAACCAGAAAATGATCGCATATCAACGTTGGTTTTATCATCTTATACATCTTAGATAATTATTGCCTTGCTTATGGTTCTTCTGAAATTGGCAGTGAACTTCAGCAACACCCGCTACTCTTGAACCCTTAAAAATATATTACTTTAGAACTTCGGGTGAATAAGAGTCTCATCCCTTTGACTATCCTCATGTTCATCAAAATCTCGTTCCTCTTCCAAAAACAGTTCCTCCAAACATTACAATGAGATATTTGCATTTGCTATTGGTCAGAAAATACAATTAGTATATAATCAGTACCTGCCAATGAAAGCCATTGATATTCCTTGTGGAAGCATAAAATTCAATGATTTCAATTTCCTAATCTTCAATTACGGCTGTAGATGGAAATCAAATGCTCAGGAAATCAAATCATCTGCACCATATTGAACATATATTTACTATTATAAGGTTAACTATCAAATAACTTGAATGAAAATATAAGTTAACACTTGGCTTTGATGATGAATCACATGTGAAAATCGACTCGATTAAGTAGATTTAAAATAGTGGTCTCTGGTTCTGTTGTGGCAGTCTCCAATTCTTCTTTAGCAATATTTTTGTTTGTGAAATTAGAGAAGCAAATGGTCACTCAGCCATGACCATGGTGAATATTGGCACTTAAAATGCTAAGACAACTCTGCAAACAATAATATTATAAAGCATTAAAACTAAAAACAAACTGTTTATTTCTTAGGCATGATAAAAAGCCACACCATAAACTTCAGGCCCATCATTGCACACAGTGAGTTTAGGAAGATCATTGGTGCAACAGATGTCCTGTTGACCCCCATAAGCCGAACCACTAATCCTCTCTCTATCTTCAACCTCGAAAACAAATGCTTGAATCGACCATGAGGTAAAGTTTGATAATTCCTTGTTAAGACAGATTGTGACTATATTAAACCTGTTTTCACATGACAAAATCAAATCGCAATCAGCATAATTTCATTTTACGTATCAATGTATAAAAATTAAACTGTGAAACAATCTGTCATTCAATTTGTTGATTGGTCCCCTACTGATTCAAGTGTGAAATCAATTATCAGCCTCCATATCCATACATATTCCAAAAGAAGAACCGATTAAATCAAGAAAATAAATACAAAAATCTCAATTAGATATAAACCTTCTTTTATCAAACATGTGATGGGAGAAATTGAAATTTAAATAGATTAATAATAAATTGAAAGAGGAAGCAAAAGAAATAAGCTTCTATCTATTTGGAGAATCAATCGTAAATATATATGTGTGAGCTTTGTATTCACCAAGACTAAACAAATAAAAAAAAGCCAAAACTCAACCTCATATTTTAATTTAAAAAATTAAAAAAATTGAGAAATAAAATCTGAATAAAAAAACATACCTAACAGCAAAAAAATAAACAATATCATGGTTGTGTTGTTCGTCACATGCAAGCCCAAAAATCCCCTTCTGCAACTCTCAAACCTAAAGATAAAGATATCCCATTTTAGGTGTCAAGTTAAGCTTCTTTTTTTTTGGAAAAGGAGAAATAGTAAGACAACCCTGAAAACGAAAAGATATTCCAAACTACATTTCAGTTTCAACTTTCAATCACATGTTTCAATCACTCACCTTCGTCACTTACATATGTATGAATCAAATTAACGTTAAAAATTGCATTTGAAGGAAATTCTTTTATAGATCTATAACGGGTGTTGTTGGTTATTGATGTTATTGAGATTCAGAGGTCTTGGTTGCGACCACCATTCTTACGCTTGAACGTCTGAAACAAATAAATTAACAGGTTAGGATGAGAATATTAGATGGTTGAGATTACAACGAAACGAAATTGATAGCAACAAAGAGAGAAGAATGAAAAGAGATGGAGCGGCGCAGGAAGAAGATGAAATTAGGTTTTCTGATTTGTGTTTTAATAGAGTTGGGTGAATGAGTTATTTGTTGAATTCAAATTCTGTAAAAAAAAACATTGGAATTCAAATATAAATAAATTAACCGTGAATGAAACATTGGAATTGGAATTCAAATATAAATAAAATTCAAATATAAATAAAATAAATTAATAAATCAAATAAATAAAAAATAGTGTAAAATTATGATAGATTGACATGTCAGCAAAATTAAATGCCAAATGAATATGGTAACAGCATAGTGTTGATTAGTCTATTATATCCTTGGAATAAGAAAAGTTATAACATCTAATCAAAAGGTTAGACTTGAAATTTCCAGGTACTTTACTTTTAATAGATTGATAATA